>CM066033.1:1243187241-1243407961 GCA_033557465.1 Ichthyophis bannanicus
CAAAGTCAGATTTTTGCCTATTCTGCATAGGCTTTGAGATTTCATACACTTAGAACAACACTAAGGGTTTCTAATTCACACAACCAGTATGTTAAATGGTAAGGCATCTTTTGAGACTAGTTTGAACGTTCTAACTCAAAGTCAGATTTTTGCCTATTCTGCATAGCCTTTGAGATTTCATACACTTAGAACTACACTAGGGGTTTCTAATTCACACAGCCAGTATGTTAAATGGTAAGGCATCTTTTGAGACTAGTTTGAACGTTCTAACTCAAAGTCAGATTTTTGCCTATTCTGCATAGGCTTTGAGATTTCATACACTTAGAACTACACTAGGGGTTTCTAATTCACACAGCCAGTATGTTAAATGGTAAGGCATCTTTTGAGACTAGTTTGAACGTTCTAACTCAAAGTCAGATTTTTGCCTTTTCTGCATAGGCTTTGAGATTTCATACACTTAGAACTACACTAGGGGTTTCTAATTCACACAGCCAGTATGTTAAATGGTAAGGCATCTTTTGAGACTAGTTTGAACGTTCTAACTCAAAGTCAGATTTTTGCCTTTTCTGCATAGGCTTTGAGATTTCATACACTTAGAACTACACTAGGGGTTTCTAATTCACACAGCCAGTATGTTAAATGGTAAGGCATCTTTTGAGACTAGTTTGAACGTTCTAACTCAAAGTCAGATTTTTGCCTTTTCTGCATAGGCTTTGAGATTTCATACACTTAGAACTACACTAGGGGTTTCTAATTCACACAGCCAGTATGTTAAATGGTAAGGCATCTTTTGAGACTAGTTTGAACGTTCTAACTCAAAGTCAGATTTTTGCCTTTTCTGCATAGGCTTTGAGATTTCATACACTTAGAACTACACTAGGGGTTTCTAATTCACACAGCCAGTATGTTAAATGGTAAGGCATCTTTTGAGACTAGTTTGAACGTTCTAACTCAAAGTCAGATTTTTGCCTTTTCTGCATAGGCTTTGAGATTTCATACACTTAGAACTACACTAGGGGTTTCTAATTCACACAGCCAGTATGTTAAATGGTAAGGCATCTTTTGAGACTAGTTTGAACGTTCTAACTCAAAGTCAGATTTTTGCCTTTTCTGCATAGGCTTTGAGATTTCATACACTTAGAACTACACTAGGGGTTTCTAATTCACACAGCCAGTATGTTAAATGGTAAGGCATCTTTTGAGACTAGTTTGAACGTTCTAACTGAAAGTCAGATTTTTGCCTTTTCTGCATAGGCCTTTGAGATTTCATACACTTAGAACTACACTAGGGGTTTCTAATTCACACAGCCAGTATGTTAAATGCTAAGGCATCTTTTGAGACTAGTTTGAACGTTCTAACTCAAAGTCAGATTTTTGCCTTTTCTGCATAGGCTTTGAGATTTCATACACTTAGAACTACACTAGGGGTTTCTAATTCACACAGCCAGTATGTTAAATGGTAAGGCATCTTTTGAGACTAGTTTGAACGTTCTAACTCAAAGTCAGATTTTTGCCTTTTCTGCATAGGCTTTGAGATTTCATACACTTAGAACTACACTAGGGGTTTCTAATTCACACAGCCAGTATGTTAAATGGTAAGGCATCTTTTGAGACTAGTTTGAACGTTCTAACTCAAAGTCAGATTTTTGCCTTTTCTGCATAGGCTTTGAGATTTCATACACTTAGAACTACACTAGGGGTTTCTAATTCACACAGCCAGTATGTTAAATGGTAAGGCATCTTTTGAGACTAGTTTGAACGTTCTAACTCAAAGTCAGATTTTTGCCTTTTCTGCATAGGCTTTGAGATTTCATACACTTAGAACTACACTAGGGGTTTCTAATTCACACAGCCAGTATGTTAAATGGTAAGGCATCTTTTGAGACTAGTTTGAACGTTCTAACTCAAAGTCAGATTTTTGCCTTTTCTGCATAGGCTTTGAGATTTCATACACTTAGAACTACACTAGGGGTTTCTAATTCACACAGCCAGTATGTTAAATGGTAAGGCATCTTTTGAGACTAGTTTGAACGTTCTAACTCAAAGTCAGATTTTTGCCTTTTCTGCATAGGCTTTGAGATTTCATACACTTAGAACTACACTAGGGGTTTCTAATTCACACAGCCAGTATGTTAAATGGTAAGGCATCTTTTGAGACTAGTTTGAACGTTCTAACTCAAAGTCAGATTTTTGCCTTTTCTGCATAGGCTTTGAGATTTCATACACTTAGAACTACACTAGGGGTTTCTAATTCACACAGCCAGTATGTTAAATGGTAAGGCATCTTTTGAGACTAGTTTGAACGTTCTAACTCAAAGTCAGATTTTTGCCTTTTCTGCATAGGCTTTGAGATTTCATACACTTAGAACTACACTAGGGGTTTCTAATTCACACAGCCAGTATGTTAAATGGTAAGGCATCTTTTGAGACTAGTTTGAACGTTCTAACTCAAAGTCAGATTTTTGCCTTTCTGCATAGGCTTTGAGATTTCATACACTTAGAACTACACTAGGGGTTTCTAATTCACACAGCCAGTATGTTAAATGGTAAGGCATCTTTTGAGACTAGTTTGAACGTTCTAACTCAAAGTCAGATTTTTGCCTTTTCTGCATAGGCTTTGAGATTTCATACACTTAGAACTACACTAGGGGTTTCTAATTCACACAGCCAGTATGTTAAATGGTAAGGCATCTTTTGAGACTAGTTTGAACGTTCTAACTCAAAGTCAGATTTTTGCCTTTTCTGCATAGGCTTTGAGATTTCATACACTTAGAACTACACTAGGGGTTTCTAATTCACACAGCCAGTATGTTAAATGGTAAGGCATCTTTTGAGACTAGTTTGAACGTTCTAACTCAAAGTCAGATTTTTGCCTTTTCTGCATAGGCTTTGAGATTTCATACACTTAGAACTACACTAGGGGTTTCTAATTCACACAGCCAGTATGTTAAATGGTAAGGCATCTTTTGAGACTAGTTTGAACGTTCTAACTCAAAGTCAGATTTTTGCCTTTTCTGCATAGGCTTTGAGATTTCATACACTTAGAACTACACTAGGGGTTTCTAATTCACACAGCCAGTATGTTAAATGGTAAGGCATCTTTTGAGACTAGTTTGAACGTTCTAACTCAAAGTCAGATTTTTGCCTTTCTGCATAGGCTTTGAGATTTCATACACTTAGAACTACACTAGGGGTTTCTAATTCACACAGCCAGTATGTTAAATGGTAAGGCATCTTTTGAGACTAGTTTGAACGTTCTAACTCAAAGTCAGATTTTTGCCTTTTCTGCATAGGCTTTGAGATTTCATACACTTAGAACTACACTAGGGGTTTCTAATTCACACAGCCAGTATGTTAAATGGTAAGGCATCTTTTGAGACTAGTTTGAACGTTCTAACTCAAAGTCAGATTTTTGCCTTTTCTGCATAGGCTTTGAGATTTCATACACTTAGAACTACACTAGGGGTTTCTAATTCACACAGCCAGTATGTTAAATGGTAAGGCATCTTTTGAGACTAGTTTGAACGTTCTAACTCAAAGTCAGATTTTTGCCTATTCTGCATAGGCTTTGAGATTTCATACACTTAGAACTACACTAGGGGTTTCTAATTCACACAGCCAGTATGTTAAATGGTAAGGCATCTTTTGAGACTAGTTTGAACGTTCTAACTCAAAGTCAGATTTTTGCCTTTTCTGCATAGGCTTTGAGATTTCATACACTTAGAACTACACTAGGGGTTTCTAATTCACACAGCCAGTATGTTAAATGGTAAGGCATCTTTTGAGACTAGTTTGAACGTTCTAACTCAAAGTCAGATTTTTGCCTTTTCTGCATAGGCTTTGAGATTTCATACACTTAGAACTACACTAGGGGTTTCTAATTCACACAGCCAGTATGTTAAATGGTAAGGCATCTTTTGAGACTAGTTTGAACGTTCTAACTCAAAGTCAGATTTTTGCCTTTTCTGCATAGGCTTTGAGATTTCATACACTTAGAACTACACTAGGGGTTTCTAATTCACACAGCCAGTATGTTAAATGGTAAGGCATCTTTTGAGACTAGTTTGAACGTTCTAACTCAAAGTCAGATTTTTGCCTTTCTGCATAGGCTTTGAGATTTCATACACTTAGAACTACACTAGGGGTTTCTAATTCACACAGCCAGTATGTTAAATGGTAAGGCATCTTTTGAGACTAGTTTGAACGTTCTAACTCAAAGTCAGATTTTTGCCTTTTCTGCATAGGCTTTGAGATTTCATACACTTAGAACTACACTAGGGGTTTCTAATTCACACAGCCAGTATGTTAAATGGTAAGGCATCTTTTGAGACTAGTTTGAACGTTCTAACTCAAAGTCAGATTTTTGCCTTTTCTGCATAGGCTTTGAGATTTCATACACTTAGAACTACACTAGGGGTTTCTAATTCACACAGCCAGTATGTTAAATGGTAAGGCATCTTTTGAGACTAGTTTGAACGTTCTAACTCAAAGTCAGATTTTTGCCTTTTCTGCATAGGCTTTGAGATTTCATACACTTAGAACTACACTAGGGGTTTCTAATTCACACAGCCAGTATGTTAAATGGTAAGGCATCTTTTGAGACTAGTTTGAACGTTCTAACTCAAAGTCAGATTTTTGCCTTTTCTGCATAGGCTTTGAGATTTCATACACTTAGAACTACACTAGGGGTTTCTAATTCACACAGCCAGTATGTTAAATGGTAAGGCATCTTTTGAGACTAGTTTGAACGTTCTAACTCAAAGTCAGATTTTTGCCTTTTCTGCATAGGCTTTGAGATTTCATACACTTAGAACTACACTAGGGGTTTCTAATTCACACAGCCAGTATGTTAAATGGTAAGGCATCTTTTGAGACTAGTTTGAACGTTCTAACTCAAAGTCAGATTTTTGCCTTTTCTGCATAGGCTTTGAGATTTCATACACTTAGAACTACACTAGGGGTTTCTAATTCACACAGCCAGTATGTTAAATGGTAAGGCATCTTTTGAGACTAGTTTGAACGTTCTAACTCAAAGTCAGATTTTTGCCTTGTCTGCATAGCCAATGAGATTTCATACACTTAGAACTACACTAGGGGTTGCTAATTCACACAGCCAGTATATTAAATGCGATGGATTCTTTTGAGACTAGTTTGAATGTTCTAACTAAAAGTCAATTTTTTGCCTTTTCGGAGATAGGCTTTGAGATTTCATACACTTAGAACTACACTAGGGGTTTCTAATGCACACAGCCAGTATGTTAAATGGTAAGGCATCTTTTGAGACTAGTTTGAACGTTCTAACTCAAAGTCAGATTTTTGCTTATTCTGCATAGGCTTTGAGATTTCATACACTTAGAACAACACGAAGGGTTTCTAATTCACACAGCCAGTATGTTAAATGGTAAGGCATCTTTTGAGACTAGTTTGAACGTTCTAACTCAAAGTCAGAATTTTGCCTATTCTGCATAGGCTTTGAGATTTCATACACTTAGAACAACACTAAAGGTTTCTAATTCACACAACCAGTATGTTAAATGGTAAGGCATCTTTTGAGACTAGTTTGAAAGTTCTAACTCAAAGTCAGATTTTTGCCTTTTCTGCATAGGCTTTGACCAATTGCATACACTTCGAAAACACTAGGGGTTTCTAATTCACAAAGCCAGTATGTCAACAGGTAAGGCATCTTTTGAGGGCCAGTTTGAACGTTTCTAACTCAAGTGTCAGAGTGTATTGCCTTTTCACATAGGCCTGAGATTTCATTACACTTCGAACTACACTAGGGGTTTCTAATTCACACAGCCCAGTATGTTAAAATGGTTAAGGCATTCTTTTGAGACTAGTTTTGAACGTTCTAACTCAAAAGTCAGATTTTGCCTTTTCTGCATAGGCTTTGACTTTCATACCACTTAGAACTACACTAGGGGTTTCTAATTGCACACAGCCAGTATGCGAAATGGTCAAGGTATCTTTTGAGGGACTAGTTTTGAACATTTCTAACTCATAAGTCAGATTTTTGGCCGATTCTGCATAGGCTTATTGCAGAATTTCTTCTATACACTTAGAACTACACTAGGGGTTTTCTCTAAATTATATTCACACAGCCCTAGTATGTTTAACATAGGTAAGAAGCAATCTCTCTGAGAACTAGTTTGAACGTTCTAACTCAAAGATCAGATTTTTTGCCCTTAATCATTCTTGCATAGGCTGCTTTGAGTCATTTCATTACAACTATAGGAACATACAGCTAGGGGTTTTCTAATTCAACACCAGCCAGTTATGTTTAAATGGTAAGAAAAGCAGAGCAATTCTTTTGAGACCCATTTTGAAACGTTCGCACTCAAAGATCAGATTTTTGCATTATTCTGCATAGGCTTTGAGATTTCATACACTTAGAACTACACTAGGGGTTTCTAATTCACACAGCCAGTATGTTAAATGGTAAGGCAACCTTTGAGACTAGTTTGAACGTTCTAACTCAAAGTCAGATTTTTGACTTTTCTGCATAGGCTTTGAGATTTCATACACTTAGAACTACACTAGGGGTTTCTAATTCACACAGCCAGTATGTTAAATGGTAAGGCATCTTTAGAGGCTAGTTTGAACGTTCTTACTCAAAGTCAGATTTTTGCCTGTTCTGCATAGGCTTTGATATTTCATACACTTAGAACTACACTAGGGGATTCTAATTCACACAGGCCATATATTAAATGGTAAGGCATATTTTGAGACTAGTTTGAACGTTCTAACTCAAAGTCAGATTTTTGACTTTTCTGCATAGGCTTTGAGATTTCATACACTTAGAACTACACTAGGGGTTTCTAATTCACACAGCCAGTATGTTAAATGGTAAGGCATCTTTTGAGACTAGTTTGAACGTTCTAACTCAAAGTCAGATTTTTGCCTATTCTGCATAGGCTTTGAGATTTCATACACTTAGAACTACACTAGGGGTTTCTAATTCACACAGCCAGTATGTTAAATGGTAAGGCATCTTTTGAGACTAGTTTGAACGTTCTAACTCAAAGTCAGATTTTTGCCTTTTCTGCATAGGCTTTGAGATTTCATACACTTAGAACTACACTAGGGGTTTCTAATTCACACAGCCAGTATGTTAAATGGTAAGGCATCTTTTGAGACTAGTTTGAACGTTCTAACTCAAAGTCAGATTTTTGCCTATTCTGCATAGGCTTTGAGATTTCATACACTTAGAACTACACTAGGGGTTTCTAATTCACACAGCCAGTATGTTAAATGGTAAGGCATCTTTTGAGACTAGTTTGAACGTTCTAACTCAAAGTCAGATTTTTGCCTATTCTGCATAGGCTTTGAGATTTCATACACTTAGAACTACACTAGGGGTTTCTAATTCACACAGCCAGTATGTTAAATGGTAAGGCATCTTTTGAGACTAGTTTGAACGTTCTAACTCAAAGTCAGATTTTTGCCTTTTCTGCATAGGCTTTGAGATTTCATACACTTAGAACTACACTAGGGGTTTCTAATTCACACAGCCAGTATGTTAAATGGTAAGGCATCTTTTGAGACTAGTTTGAACGTTCTAACTCAAAGTCAGATTTTTGCCTTTTCTGCATAGGCTTTGAGATTTCATACACTTAGAACTACACTAGGGGTTTCTAATTCACACAGCCAGTATGTTAAATGGTAAGGCATCTTTTGAGACTAGTTTGAACGTTCTAACTCAAAGTCAGATTTTTGCCTTTTCTGCATAGGCTTTGAGATTTCATACACTTAGAACTACACTAGGGGTTTCTAATTCACACAGCCAGTATGTTAAATGGTAAGGCATCTTTTGAGACTAGTTTGAACGTTCTAACTCAAAGTCAGATTTTTGCCTTTTCTGCATAGGCTTTGAGATTTCATACACTTAGAACTACACTAGGGGTTTCTAATTCACACAGCCAGTATGTTAAATGGTAAGGCATCTTTTGAGACTAGTTTGAACGTTCTAACTCAAAGTCAGATTTTTGCCTTTTCTGCATAGGCTTTGAGATTTCATACACTTAGAACTACACTAGGGGTTTCTAATTCACACAGCCAGTATGTTAAATGGTAAGGCATCTTTTGAGACTAGTTTGAACGTTCTAACTCAAAGTCAGATTTTTGCCTTTTCTGCATAGGCTTTGAGATTTCATACACTTAGAACTACACTAGGGGTTTCTAATTCACACAGCCAGTATGTTAAATGGTAAGGCATCTTTTGAGACTAGTTTGAACGTTCTAACTCAAAGTCAGATTTTTGCCTTTTCTGCATAGGCTTTGAGATTTCATACACTTAGAACTACACTAGGGGTTTCTAATTCACACAGCCAGTATGTTAAATGGTAAGGCATCTTTTGAGACTAGTTTGAACGTTCTAACTCAAAGTCAGATTTTTGCCTTTTCTGCATAGGCTTTGAGATTTCATACACTTAGAACTACACTAGGGGTTTCTAATTCACACAGCCAGTATGTTAAATGGTAAGGCATCTTTTGAGACTAGTTTGAACGTTCTAACTCAAAGTCAGATTTTTGCCTATTCTGCATAGGCTTTGAGATTTCATACACTTAGAACTACACTAGGGGTTTCTAATTCACACAGCCAGTATGTTAAATGGTAAGGCATCTTTTGAGACTAGTTTGAACGTTCTAACTCAAAGTCAGATTTTTGCCTATTCTGCATAGGCTTTGAGATTTCATACACTTAGAACTACACTAGGGGTTTCTAATTCACACAGCCAGTATGTTAAATGGTAAGGCATCTTTTGAGACTAGTTTGAACGTTCTAACTCAAAGTCAGATTTTTGCCTTTTCTGCATAGGCTTTGAGATTTCATACACTTAGAACTACACTAGGGGTTTCTAATTCACACAGCCAGTATGTTAAATGGTAAGGCATCTTTTGAGACTAGTTTGAACGTTCTAACTCAAAGTCAGATTTTTGCCTTTTCTGCATAGGCTTTGAGATTTCATACACTTAGAACTACACTAGGGGTTTCTAATTCACACAGCCAGTATGTTAAATGGTAAGGCATCTTTTGAGACTAGTTTGAACGTTCTAACTCAAAGTCAGATTTTGCCTTTTCTGCATAGGCTTTGAGATTTCATACACTTAGAACTACACTAGGGGTTTCTAATTCACACAGCCAGTATGTTAAATGGTAAGGCATCTTTTGAGACTAGTTTGAACGTTCTAACTCAAAGTCAGATTTTTGCCTTTTCTGCATAGGCTTTGAGATTTCATACACTTAGAACTACACTAGGGGTTTCTAATTCACACAGCCAGTATGTTAAATGGTAAGGCATCTTTTGAGACTAGTTTGAACGTTCTAACTCAAAGTCAGATTTTTGCCTATTCTGCATAGGCTTTGAGATTTCATACACTTAGAACTACACTAGGGGTTTCTAATTCACACAGCCAGTATGTTAAATGGTAAGGCATCTTTTGAGACTAGTTTGAACGTTCTAACTCAAAGTCAGATTTTTGCCTATTCTGCATAGGCTTTGAGATTTCATACACTTAGAACTACACTAGGGGTTTCTAATTCACACAGCCAGTATGTTAAATGGTAAGGCATCTTTTGAGACTAGTTTGAACGTTCTAACTCAAAGTCAGATTTTTGCCTTTTCTGCATAGGCTTTGAGATTTCATACACTTAGAACTACACTAGGGGTTTCTAATTCACACAGCCAGTATGTTAAATGGTAAGGCATCTTTTGAGACTAGTTTGAACGTTCTAACTCAAAGTCAGATTTTTGCCTTTTCTGCATAGGCTTTGAGATTTCATACACTTAGAACTACACTAGGGGTTTCTAATTCACACAGCCAGTATGTTAAATGGTAAGGCATCTTTTGAGACTAGTTTGAACGTTCTAACTCAAAGTCAGATTTTTGCCTTTTCTGCATAGGCTTTGAGATTTCATACACTTAGAACTACACTAGGGGTTTCTAATTCACACAGCCAGTATGTTAAATGGTAAGGCATCTTTTGAGACTAGTTTGAACGTTCTAACTCAAAGTCAGATTTTTGCCTATTCTGCATAGGCTTTGAGATTTCATACACTTAGAACTACACTAGGGGTTTCTAATTCACACAGCCAGTATGTTAAATGGTAAGGCATCTTTTGAGACTAGTTTGAACGTTCTAACTCAAAGTCAGATTTTTGCCTTTTCTGCATAGGCTTTGAGATTTCATACACTTAGAACTACACTAGGGGTTTCTAATTCACACAGCCAGTATGTTAAATGGTAAGGCATCTTTTGAGACTAGTTTGAACGTTCTAACTCAAAGTCAGATTTTTGCCTTTTCTGCATAGGCTTTGAGATTTCATACACTTAGAACTACACTAGGGGTTTCTAATTCACACAGCCAGTATGTTAAATGGTAAGGCATCTTTTGAGACTAGTTTGAACGTTCTAACTCAAAGTCAGATTTTTGCCTTTTCTGCATAGGCTTTGAGATTTCATACACTTAGAACTACACTAGGGGTTTCTAATTCACACAGCCAGTATGTTAAATGGTAAGGCATCTTTTGAGACTAGTTTGAACGTTCTAACTCAAAGTCAGATTTTTGCCTTTTCTGCATAGGCTTTGAGATTTCATACACTTAGAACTACACTAGGGGTTTCTAATTCACACAGCCAGTATGTTAAATGGTAAGGCATCTTTTGAGACTAGTTTGAACGTTCTAACTCAAAGTCAGATTTTTGCCTTTTCTGCATAGGCTTTGAGATTTCATACACTTAGAACTACACTAGGGGTTTCTAATTCACACAGCCAGTATGTTAAATGGTAAGGCATCTTTTGAGACTAGTTTGAACGTTCTAACTCAAAGTCAGATTTTTGCCTTTCTGCATAGGCTTTGAGATTTCATACACTTAGAACTACACTAGGGGTTTCTAATTCACACAGCCAGTATGTTAAATGGTAAGGCATCTTTTGAGACTAGTTTGAACGTTCTAACTCAAAGTCAGATTTTTGCCTTTTCTGCATAGGCTTTGAGATTTCATACACTTAGAACTACACTAGGGGTTTCTAATTCACACAGCCAGTATGTTAAATGGTAAGGCATCTTTTGAGACTAGTTTGAACGTTCTAACTCAAAGTCAGATTTTTGCCTTTTCTGCATAGGCTTTGAGATTTCATACACTTAGAACTACACTAGGGGTTTCTAATTCACACAGCCAGTATGTTAAATGGTAAGGCATCTTTTGAGACTAGTTTGAACGTTCTAACTCAAAGTCAGATTTTTGCCTTTTCTGCATAGGCTTTGAGATTTCATACACTTAGAACTACACTAGGGGTTTCTAATTCACACAGCCAGTATGTTAAATGGTAAGGCATCTTTTGAGACTAGTTTGAACGTTCTAACTCAAAGTCAGATTTTTGCCTTTTCTGCATAGGCTTTGAGATTTCATACACTTAGAACTACACTAGGGGTTTCTAATTCACACAGCCAGTATGTTAAATGGTAAGGCATCTTTTGAGACTAGTTTGAACGTTCTAACTCAAAGTCAGATTTTTGCCTTTTCTGCATAGGCTTTGAGATTTCATACACTTAGAACTACACTAGGGGTTTCTAATTCACACAGCCAGTATGTTAAATGGTAAGGCATCTTTTGAGACTAGTTTGAACGTTCTAACTCAAAGTCAGATTTTTGCCTATTCTGCATAGGCTTTGAGATTTCATACACTTAGAACTACACTAGGGGTTTCTAATTCACACAGCCAGTATGTTAAATGGTAAGGCATCTTTTGAGACTAGTTTGAACGTTCTAACTCAAAGTCAGATTTTTGCCTTTTCTGCATAGGCTTTGAGATTTCATACACTTAGAACTACACTAGGGGTTTCTAATTCACACAGCCAGTATGTTAAATGGTAAGGCATCTTTTGAGACTAGTTTGAACGTTCTAACTCAAAGTCAGATTTTTGCCTTTTCTGCATAGGCTTTGAGATTTCATACACTTAGAACTACACTAGGGGTTTCTAATTCACACAGCCAGTATGTTAAATGGTAAGGCATCTTTTGAGACTAGTTTGAACGTTCTAACTCAAAGTCAGATTTTTGCCTTTTCTGCATAGGCTTTGAGATTTCATACACTTAGAACTACACTAGGGGTTTCTAATTCACACAGCCAGTATGTTAAATGGTAAGGCATCTTTTGAGACTAGTTTGAACGTTCTAACTCAAAGTCAGATTTTTGCCTTTTCTGCATAGGCTTTGAGATTTCATACACTTAGAACTACACTAGGGGTTTCTAATTCACACAGCCAGTATGTTAAATGGTAAGGCATCTTTTGAGACTAGTTTGAACGTTCTAACTCAAAGTCAGATTTTTGCCTTTTCTGCATAGGCTTTGAGATTTCATACACTTAGAACTACACTAGGGGTTTCTAATTCACACAGCCAGTATGTTAAATGGTAAGGCATCTTTTGAGACTAGTTTGAACGTTCTAACTCAAAGTCAGATTTTTGCCTTTTCTGCATAGGCTTTGAGATTTCATACACTTAGAACTACACTAGGGTCTTCTAATTCACACAGCCAGTATGTTAAATGGTAAGGCATCTTTTGAGACTAGTTTGAACGTTCTAACTCAAAGTCAGATTTTTGCCTTTCTGCATAGGCTTTGAGATTTCATACACTTAGAACTACACTAGGGGTTTCTAATTCACACAGCCAGTATGTTAAATGGTAAGGCATCTTTTGAGACTAGTTTGAACGTTCTAACTCAAAGTCAGATTTTTGCCTTTTCTGCATAGGCTTTGAGATTTCATACACTTAGAACTACACTAGGGGTTTCTAATTCACACAGCCAGTATGTTAAATGGTAAGGCATCTTTTGAGACTAGTTTGAACGTTCTAACTCAAAGTCAGATTTTTGCCTATTCTGCATAGGCTTTGAGATTTCATACACTTAGAACTACACTAGGGGTTTCTAATTCACACAGCCAGTATGTTAAATGGTAAGGCATCTTTTGAGACTAGTTTGAACGTTCTAACTCAAAGTCAGATTTTTGCCTTTTCTGCATAGGCTTTGAGATTTCATACACTTAGAACTACACTAGGGGTTTCTAATTCACACAGCCAGTATGTTAAATGGTAAGGCATCTTTTGAGACTAGTTTGAACGTTCTAACTCAAAGTCAGATTTTTGCCTATTCTGCATAGGCTTTGAGATTTCATACACTTAGAACTACACTAGGGGTTTCTAATTCACACAGCCAGTATGTTAAATGGTAAGGCATCTTTTGAGACTAGTTTGAACGTTCTAACTCAAAGTCAGATTTTTGCCTTTTCTGCATAGGCTTTGAGATTTCATACACTTAGAACTACACTAGGGGTTTCTAATTCACACAGCCAGTATGTTAAATGGTAAGGCATCTTTTGAGACTAGTTTGAACGTTCTAACTCAAAGTCAGATTTTTGCCTTTTCTGCATAGGCTTTGAGATTTCATACACTTAGAACTACACTAGGGGTTTCTAATTCACACAGCCAGTATGTTAAATGGTAAGGCATCTTTTGAGACTAGTTTGAACGTTCTAACTCAAAGTCAGATTTTTGCCTTTTCTGCATAGGCTTTGAGATTTCATACACTTAGAACTACACTAGGGGTTTCTAATTCACACAGCCAGTATGTTAAATGGTAAGGCATCTTTTGAGACTAGTTTGAACGTTCTAACTCAAAGTCAGATTTTTGCCTTTTCTGCATAGGCTTTGAGATTTCATACACTTAGAACTACACTAGGGGTTTCTAATTCACACAGCCAGTATGTTAAATGGTAAGGCATCTTTTGAGACTAGTTTGAACGTTCTAACTCAAAGTCAGATTTTTGCCTTTTCTGCATAGGCTTTGAGATTTCATACACTTAGAACTACACTAGGGGTTTCTAATTCACACAGCCAGTATGTTAAATGGTAAGGCATCTTTTGAGACTAGTTTGAACGTTCTAACTCAAAGTCAGATTTTTGCCTATTCTGCATAGGCTTTGAGATTTCATACACTTAGAACTACACTAGGGGTTTCTAATTCACACAGCCAGTATGTTAAATGGTAAGGCATCTTTTGAGACTAGTTTGAACGTTCTAACTCAAAGTCAGATTTTTGCCTTTTCTGCATAGGCTTTGAGATTTCATACACTTAGAACTACACTAGGGGTTTCTAATTCACACAGCCAGTATGTTAAATGGTAAGGCATCTTTTGAGACTAGTTTGAACGTTCTAACTCAAAGTCAGATTTTTGCCTATTCTGCATAGGCTATGAGATTTCATACACTTAGAACAACACTAAGGGTTTCTAATTCACACAACCAGTATGTTAAATGGTAAGGCATCTTTTGAGACTAGTTTGAACGTTCTAACTCAAAGTCAGATTTTTGCCTATTCTGCATAGGCTTTGAGATTTCATACACTTAGAACTACACTAGGGGTTTCTAATTCACACAGCCAGTATGTTAAATGGTAAGGCATCTTTTGAGACTAGTTTGAACGTTCTAACTCAAAGTCAGATTTTTGCCTTTTCTGCATAGGCTTTGAGATTTCATACACTTAGAACTACACTAGGGGTTTCTAATTCACACAGCCAGTATGTTAAATGGTAAGGCATCTTTTGAGACTAGTTTGAACGTTCTAACTCAAAGTCAGATTTTTGCCTATTCTGCATAGGCTTTGAGATTTCATACACTTAGAACAACACTCAGGGTTTCTAATTCACACAGCCAGTATGTTAAATGGTAAGGCATCTTTTGAGACTAGTTTGAACGTTCTAACTCAAAGTCAGATTTTTGCCTTTTCTGCATAGGCTTTGAGATTTCATACACTTAGAACTACACTAGGGGTTTCTAATTCACACAGCCAGTATGTTAAATGGTAAGGCATCTTTTGAGACTAGTTTGAACGTTCTAACTCAAAGTCAGATTTTTGCCTATTCTGCATAGGCTTTGAGATTTCATACACTTAGAACAACACTAGGGGTTTCTAATTCACACAGCCAGTATGTTAAATGGTAAGGCATCTTTTGAGACTAGTTTGAACGTTCTAACTCAAAGTCAGATTTTTGCCTATTCTGCATAGGCTTTGAGATTTCATACACTTAGAACTACACTAGGGGTTTCTAATTCACACAACAAGTATGTTAAATGGTAAGGCATCTTTTGAGACTAGTTTGAACGTTCTAACTCAAAGTCAGATTTTTGCCTATTCTGCATAGGCTTTGAGATTTCATACACTTAGAACTACACTAGGGGTTTCTAATTCACACAGCCAGTATGTTAAATGGTAAGGCATCTTTTGAGACTAGTTTGAACGTTCTAACTCAAAGTCAGATTTTTGCCTATTCTGCATAGGCTTTGAGATTTCATACACTTAGAACAACACTAAGGGTTTCTAATTCACACAGCCAGTATGCTAAATGGTAAGGCATCTTTTGAGACTAGTTGGAACGTTCTAACTGAAAGTCAGATTTTTGCCTTTTCTGCATAGGCTTTGAGATTTCATACACTTAGAACTACACTAGGGGTTTCTAATTCACACAGCCAGTATGTTAAATGGTAAGGCATCTTTTGAGACTAGTTTGAACGTTCTAACTCAAAGTCAGATTTTTGCCTTTTCTGCATAGGCTTTGAGATTTCATACACTTAGAACTACACTAGGGGTTTCTAATTCACACAGCCAGTATGTTAAATGGTAAGGCATCTTTTGAGACTAGTTTGAACGTTCTAACTCAAAGTCAGATTTTTGCCTTTTCTGCATAGGCTTTGAGATTTCATACACTTAGAACTACACTAGGGGTTTCTAATTCACACAGCCAGTATGTTAAATGGTAAGGCATCTTTTGAGACTAGTTTGAACGTTCTAACTCAAAGTCAGATTTTTGCCTATTCTGCATAGGCTTTGAGATTTCATACACTTAGAACTACACTAGGGGTTTCTAATTCACACAGCCAGTATGTTAAATGGTAAGGCATCTTTTGAGACTAGTTTGAACGTTCTAACTCAAAGTCAGATTTTTGCCTTTTCTGCATAGGCTTTGAGATTTCATACACTTAGAACTACACTAGGGGTTTCTAATTCACACAGCCAGTATGTTAAATGGTAAGGCATCTTTTGAGACTAGTTTGAACGTTCTAACTCAAAGTCAGATTTTTGCCTTTTCTGCATAGGCTTTGAGATTTCATACACTTAGAACAACACTAGGGGTTTCTAATTCACACAGCCAGTATGTTAAATGGTAAGGCATCTTTTGAGACTAGTTTGAACGTTCTAACTCAAAGTCAGATTTTTGCCTTTTCTGCATAGGCTTTGAGATTTCATACACTTAGAACTACACTAGGGGTTTCTAATTCACACAGCCAGTATGTTAAATGGTAAGGCATCTTTTGAGACTAGTTTGAACGTTCTAACTCAAAGTCAGATTTTTGCCTATTCTGCATAGGCTTTGAGATTTCATACACTTAGAACTACACTCAGGGTTTCTAATTCACACAGCCAGTATGTTAAATGGTAAGGCATCTTTTGAGACTAGTTTGAACGTTCTAACTCAAAGTCAGATTTTTGCCTATTCTGCATAGGCTTTGAGATTTCATACACTTAGAACTACACTAGGGGTTTCTAATTCACACAGCCAGTATGTTAAATGGTAAGGCATCTTTTGAGACTAGTTTGAACGTTCTAACTCAAAGTCAGATTTTTGCCTTTTCTGCATAGGCTTTGAGATTTCATACACTTAGAACTACACTAGGGGTTTCTAATTCACACAGCCAGTATGTTAAATGGTAAGGCATCTTTTGAGACTAGTTTGAACGTTCTAACTCAAAGTCAGATTTTTGCCTTTTCTGCATAGGCTTTGAGATTTCATACACTTAGAACTACACTAGGGGTTTCTAATTCACACAGCCAGTATGTTAAATGGTAAGGCATCTTTTGAGACTAGTTTGAACGTTCTAACTCAAAGTCAGATTTTTGCCTATTCTGCATAGGCTTTGAGATTTCATACACTTAGAACTACACTAGGGGTTTCTAATTCACACAGCCAGTATGTTAAATGGTAAGGCATCTTTTGAGACTAGTTTGAACGTTCTAACTCAAAGTCAGATTTTTGCCTATTCTGCATAGGCTTTGAGATTTCATACACTTAGAACTACACTAGGGGTTTCTAATTCACACAGCCAGTATGTTAAATGGTAAGGCATCTTTTGAGACTAGTTTGAACGTTCTAACTCAAAGTCAGATTTTTGCCTTTTCTGCATAGGCTTTGAGATTTCATACACTTAGAACTACACTAGGGGTTTCTAATTCACACAGCCAGTATGTTAAATGGTAAGGCATCTTTTGAGACTAGTTTGAACGTTCTAACTCAAAGTCAGATTTTTGCCTTTTCTGCATAGGCTTTGAGATTTCATACACTTAGAACTACACTAGGGGTTTCTAATTCACACAGCCAGTATGTTAAATGGTAAGGCATCTTTTGAGACTAGTTTGAACGTTCTAACTCAAAGTCAGATTTTTGCCTATTCTGCATAGGCTTTGAGATTTCATACACTTAGAACTACACTAGGGGTTTCTAATTCACACAGCCAGTATGTTAAATGGTAAGGCATCTTTTGAGACTAGTTTGAACGTTCTAACTCAAAGTCAGATTTTTGACTTTTCTGCATAGGCCTTGAGATTTCATACACTTCGAACTACACTAGGGGTTTCTAATTCACACAGCCAGTATGTTAAATGGTAAGGCATCTTTTGAGACTAGTTTGAACGTTCTAACTCAAAGTCAGATTTTTGCCTTTTCTGCATAGGCTTTGAGATTTCATACACTTAGAACTACACTATGGGTTTCTAATTCACACAGCCAGTATGCTAAATGGTAAGGCATCTTTTGAGACTAGTTTGAACGTTCTAACTCAAAGTCAGATTTTTGCCTATTCTGCATAGGCTTTGAGATTTCATACACTTAGAACTACACTAGGGGTTTCTAATTCACACAGCCAGTATGTTAAATGGTAAGGCATCTTTTGAGACTAGTTTGAACGTTCTAACTCAAAGTCAGATTTTTGCCTTTTCTGCATAGGCTTTGAGATTTCATACACTTAGAACAACACTAAGGGGCATGTTTACTAAAATCCGCAAAATAGCGCGTCGCAAAATAGCGCACGGCAACGCGGCACTGAAACGCGCAGAAACGCGTTTAAATGCCCCGCACACGTGCGTGTCACCCCCGCACAGGTACGCGGCTCACTAACGGGCCCCGTACAAGTGCGGGCCCGCAAATGTCCGATAGAGGCGTGGAACGGCGAAAGGAGGGCGGAGGAAGGCTCCGGAGGGGCGGAGGGACGGGGTCAATGGGTGGAGAGTGGGAGGGGAGAGGCTCCCCGCACAGTATCGGGCCCGAATTTGCATGTAAAAACTACCGCGAGTGAAACACTCGCGGTAGAAAGCATTTAAAGGGAAGAGAAACCATTTCCGTCAGCAATGTACAGGAAAACCGGGGAAACCAGCAAAACGTGAGCAGTGTGATATATGTGCACAGCACAAAAGTGAAAATAAAAATAGAAAATGACCACAACAGAACTATTAAAAATAGTAATTCAGCTGGGGAACAGTTATAGTGATGGGCAAATACAGAAATCACACCCAGCAAAGCTCCAGAAAAAGAAATGAATTTTGGAAGGGTCTACTGAGAGGAGACTCTTCCAAAAAACATTTCCACGTTTTGGAGCTTTCCTGGGAGTGTTTGCTATGGTTGCCCATTAATATCACTGTTGCCCAGCGTGGTGATATTTTGTCCCACATTTCCCGTGGTCATTTCCGGGGTTTATGTGCACGTTTGTCACCAGACAGGGTGCATATGCCCACAGTAGAATTGCGTAGAGCAGGGTTTGTGACTCCATCCTGCCAGGCTTACTGCCTCCAGGGGCTGCACTGTCCCTGTGGCCAAAGTGTGGTACAGCGGACAGAGTCATTACCTCTAGGACCAGAGGGCAGAGGTTCAAAACCCAGCTGGGGCACCTGCCAGCCCAGTCCCTATATTTTACCCACCACTAAATAAAGATAGCGCAGACACCCCTGTATGCATGGGGAAAACACCCATATTTTACCCAACACCGCACACACACCACAACAATGGGCATTACCTACAGCCAAGTCCCCCAAATGCAGTCCCATACTGCCACATTGCAATCAGGTCAACTGCTTTTTCTGAGAGAAGTTCATGCCAGCATGTTGGCGGACAAGTACATGTGGTGCAGGGGGCAGTGGCTGCTAACCACAGAAGACAGAGGCCTAGCCATGTGCAGGCTGGCACAGTCCACTGCAACAGACAGGTCCTGCCGGATCCACAGTCATGGACAGTCCAGGGAATCTAACCAATCTGTGGCTACACAGTGGTGCAGTGCACACAGACAGTGCATACAAGAACAGAAGGTCACAGTTCAAAGCCCAGCTGGGGATACTGCCAATCCTGCCCACATATTTTTCCCACAACTAAACAGTGATATTAAGGACACACCTTTCATGGCGGGGACATATGCAATGGTAAGACATCTATCTTTTACCCCACTGAGCACAGACACCATGAACAGGGGCAGTACCTAGAGCAGAATCACCCAATTGCAGTCCTGGTGGGCCACACACCAGTCAGGTTCCATGCTGACACTCATACAAATGCCTGTGCTGTATATCTATGCACCACCCCATGGCATGTAGATGTAGCCCATGCATATTCATGAGGGATAGCAGGAAAACCCGAACAGTGTGATGCAAACCTGGACTGGAGTTGGGAATCTGTGCCGTAAAGCAGCAGCCATCAAGGGCAGACACACCCACACCCACAGGCCCCATTGGCCAATGTCTCCTGGAAAGGCAGAACATTGGACCGTGCATGCAGCACCCAAAACGAGCACTTGCATAACTTACCAATGTCACCCTACATCTGAGGTATACGGTACACAGCTCGGAGACGTTTGCTAGGAGCACAGGCAGGCAGTTATCCATACGTTACGTACATACTGCTAGTTGACCCCATCCAAACAATCTGTTAGGTGTTTGCGGGGCATGCTCCAGGCCTGGCCTCTGACGGTGCTTACCACCCTGGGGAGTGACCACCAGCTGTAATGCGTACCATATCCATGCCTTGCCGTGCTCAGGACCGGTTTGGTGGGCAAGGCTACTTACCCCCTCAATCGTAGCACCATGATGGCAGAGGTGTGGAAGTGTGTGTCTGTCTATACAGTGGGTGTTGGCTGCAAGCCCCTTCAACAGCCCGCACTGCCAGCACTGTTGCCAGTATTGGCCAGTCAATGTGCATAATGAGGTGCAAGGTACCATGGGTATAGCCAGGGCAGGGTGGCGTGGCCAGGATGCATCTGCACTGGGCATAGGGCCCTGGCAGGGACATTGGCTGGGATATTGTAGTGTCCGGCCACCACCTACACAGACAGGGTGGCCAAAGCATGTCCTTCTGGGGGATCACGCTCACCCTGACTGTGCAGTGACCACAGCATGGCTAGGCCCCCCCATAGTGCTGTATAGTAGTTCTCTCATGTGATAGATATGGGTTTCTCTTTGGGGCCCAGTCACTGATCTATCTGCTTGCTGTGTATGCAGACAGCCCAGTTCTGGGTGCATGCATCTCCATTGGGAACATGCACTATGGACTAACCAGCAGACTGTTTGTAGCTGGTAAATGTCTTGCTATAATGGCTTGCAGGGTGCAGTGGCTGTTGGCTTGCTGCAGGGGAATATCTGGTGGTGGAGTGCAGCTTACCATACCCTGGGCTTATGTCTGTCTGCTATTGTGTTATGGCTGTGTATGGAGCTGCCTGCCTGGGGGGGGGGGGGTGGTGGTGTTCCTCAGCAGGACTGGGGTTGATGTTGCCCTCTACTGCCACCTTTGCAGGGAGGTAGAGTGTGGATCCCTTGATGGGGACCATGTTTGCCACGGGGGGGGTGCCTGATGGCGGCAGACAGGGATATCCATGGTGTTTGTGCAGAAACTAGCTATCTTACACATTAACACTGCTTTGGAACGCCTGCTTGGCCTCCATCAGCCATAGCAGGTGTTGTTGACCTGGTCCTGGCCACCTCATTGCACACTCAGGGTGAGCACAGTACCCGCACGATGTAACGGTGTGTGGCTACTCTGTGCCAGTAAAACACCCGGTCAGTGCCCCCTACTAGGCCAAGGTGCTGTGTGGGTGCACCCGGTCACTTCCCCCAACAGGGCCGAGGTGCTGTGGGGGTGCATTCCCCATCTTGTGTCCATCTGCGGACAGCTAATTTGCATGTGCAGTGCATCATGGGTACGGGTGGCCTAACCCTATCCTGTTGACACCAGCAGACTGTCTGTGAGGTGACGTGTAGGCTATCTGCAGCCAGCCAGGGGCCTGCTTACAGCTATGGAGCTGTAGTGCAATGGTTACATCACTGCCTGTGCAACCAGAGGTCATGGGTTCAAACCCACAGTGGGGCCCTTTGGTAGGGCTGTCCACAGCTTTATTTTTATTTACTGTACATATGTCTATGCCGGCAAGACCACCCTCAGCTTACTATACCCATTAGGTGCCTCTGAGGGTGCTTCATAGGGCGCCCTGTAGGCCACCTTATGGTTGCCATCCCTATAAGATACTGTGTCGCAACATACATGCTGCCCTATAGGGGTCATTCAAGGGTGCCTTGGCGAACAGTGCACTGTAACATGTGCCTTATGGGCCGCCGTATGTTAACATGCTGGGAGAGTGCGTTTGCTAGTAGTGATAACAAAATAAAATTATACAGCCTCCTACAGCACTCCACAACATAATACATACTGCTTCAGCAGGCATTTTTCACTGGGCATTGTGAGGAGTTGAA
The DNA here is from genome assembly GCA_033557465.1 of Ichthyophis bannanicus. Taxonomy (NCBI): domain Eukaryota; kingdom Metazoa; phylum Chordata; class Amphibia; order Gymnophiona; family Ichthyophiidae; genus Ichthyophis; species Ichthyophis bannanicus. Next base: position 1,243,209,084 of record CM066033.1, read on the forward strand.
CCCCTGATCCCTGCACCATTGGTCAGTGTTTTAACCATTGTGCTGTGGCTCTGTTCCTGTGCTTGTGCATCAGCGCGCCGCCTTGTGCCTATCAGCGCGCCGCCTTCTGCCGCCCAAGGGGACCAGTGCGCCGCCTTCTGCTGCCCAAAAATAACTGTGCGACGCCTTATGCCGCCCAAAAAGCACTGTGCGCCGCCTTCTGCCGCCCAAAAATAACTGTGCGCCGCCTTATGCCGCCCAAAAAGCACTGTGCGCCGCCTTCTGCCGCCCAAAAATAACTGTGCGCCACCTTATGCCGCCCAAAAAGCACTGTGCGCCGCCTTCTGCCGCCCAAAAATAACTGTGCGCCGCCTTATGCCGTTACAAATTAATTTGCCTCCTAAAACAATGTTAATCATTACAGTTACTGCCTCAGCTGACCTTTGTCGTTGCGCACACTGGGGGATTGAACCCATGGCCCCTGCACCATTGGTCAGTGTCTTCACCGTTGTACCACAGCTCTGTTGTTTTGTATCCTCAGCAGCGCGCCACTTTGCCTTTCCACGCGCTAATGTCGACCCCCGCACATTAGCGCGACGCACACACGTCCGGTTGCTTACTACCGTTTTTTTTCTATTTTCTGCCTGAACCGCCCACTCCTTATATGGCACAGGCACACTAGCACGGCCCCGCACGTTAGGAATGTTTAGTAAACATGCCCCTAAGGGTTTCTAATTCACACAGCCAGTATGTTAAATGGTAAGGCATCTTTTGAGACTAGTTTGAACGTTCTAACTCAAAGTCAGATTTTTGCCTATTCTGCATAGGCTTTGAGATTTCATACACTTAGAACAACACTAAGGGTTTCTAATTCACACAACCAGTATGCTAAATGGTAAGGCATCTTTTGAGACTAGTTGGAACGTTCTAACTGAAAGTCAGATTTTTGCCTTTTCTGCATAGGCTTTGAGATTTCATACACTTAGAACTACACTAGGGGTTTCTAATTCACACAGCCAGTATGTTAAATGGTAAGGCATCTTTTGAGACTAGTTTGAACGTTCTAACTCAAAGTCAGATTTTTGCCTTTTCTGCATAGGCTTTGAGATTTCATACACTTAGAACAACACTAGGGGTTTCTAATTCACACAGCCAGTATGCTAAATGGTAAGGCATCTTTTGAGACTAGTTTGAACGTTCTAACTCAAAGTTCTAAGTGTATGAAATCTCAAAGCCTATGCAGAATAGGCAAAAATCTGACTTTGAGTTAGAACGTTCAAACTAGTCTCAAAAGATGCCTTACCATTTAACATACTGGCTGTGTGAATTAGAAACCCCTAGTGTAGTTCGAAGTGTATGAAATCTCAAGGCCTATGCAGAAAAGGCAATAATCTGACATTGAGTTAGAACGTTCAAACTAGTCTCAAAAGATGCCTTACCATTTGACATACTGGCTGTGTGAATTAGAAACCCCTAGTGTAGTTCTAAGTGTATGAAATCTCAAAGCCTATGCAGAAAAGGCAAAAATCTGACTTTGAGTTAGAACGTTCAAACTAGACTCAAAAGATGCCTTACCTTTTAACATACTGGCTGTGTGAATTAGAAACCCCTAGTGTAGTTCTAAGTGTATGAAATCTCAAAGGCTATGCAGAATAGGCAAAAATCTGACTTTGAGTTAGAACGTTCAAACTAGTCTCAAAAGATGCCTTACCATTTAACATACTGGTTGTGTGAATTAGAAACCCTTAGTGTAGTTCTAAGTGTATGAAATCTCAAAGCCTATGCAGAATAGGCAAAAATCTGACTTTGAGTTAGAACGTTCAAACTAGTCTCAAAAGATGCCTTACCATTTAACATACTGGCTGTGTGAATTAGAAACCCCTAGTGTAGTTCTAAGTGTATGAAATCTCAAAGCCTATGCAGAAAAGGCAAAAATCTGACTTTGAGTTAGAACGTTCAAACTAGTCTCAAAAGATGCCTTACCATTTAGCATACTGGCTGTGTGAATTAGAAACCCCTAGTGTAGTTCTAAGTGTATGAAATGTCAAAGCCTATGCAGAAAAGGCAAAAATCTGACTTTGAGTTAGAACGTTCAAACTAGTCTCAAAAGATGCCTTACCATTTAACATACTGGCTGTGTGAATTAGAAACCCCTAGTGTAGTTCGAAGTGTATGAAATCTCAAGACCTATGCAGAAAAGGCAAAAATCTGACTTTGAGTTAGAACGTTCAAACTAGTCTCAAAAGATGCCTTACCATTTAACATACTGGCTGTGTGAATTAGAAACCCCTAGTGTAGTTCTAAGTGTATGAAATCTCAAAGGCTATGCAGAATAGGCAAAAATCTGACTTTGAGTTAGAACGTTCAAACTAGTCTCAAAAGATGCCTTACCATTTAACTTACTGGTTGTGTGAATTAGAAACCCTGAGTGTTGTTCTAAGTGTATGAAATCTCAAAGCCTATGCAGAATAGGCAAAAATCTGACTTTGAGTTAGAACGTTCAAACTAGTCTCAAAAGATGCCTTACCATTTGACATACTGGCTGTGTGAATTAGAAACCGCTAGTGTTGTTCTAAGTGTATGAAATCTCAAAGCCTATGCAGAAAAGGCAAAAATCTGACTTTGAGTTAGAACGTTCAAACTAGTCTCAAAAGATGCCTTACCATTTAACATACTGGCTGTGTGAATTAGAAACCCCTAGTGTAGTTCTAAGTGTATGAAATCTCAAAGGCTATGCAGAAAAGGCAAAAATCTGACTTTGAGTTAGAACGTTCAAACTAGTCTCAAAAGATGCCTTACCATTTAACATACTGGTTGTGTGAATTAGAAACCCCTAGTGTTGTTCTAAGTGTATGAAATCTCAAAGCCTATGCAGAATAGGCAAAAATCTGACTTTGAGTTAGAACGTTCAAACTAGTCTCAAAAGATGCCTTACCATTTAACATACTGGCTGTGTGAATTAGAAACCCCTAGTGTTGTTCTAAGTGTATGAAATCTCAAAGCCTATGCAGAAAAGGCAAAAATCTGACTTTGAGTTAGAACGTTCAAACTAGTCTCAAAAGATGCCTTACCATTTAACATACTGGCTGTGTGAATTAGAAACCCATAGTGTAGTTCGAAGTGTATGAAATCTCAAAGCCTATGCAGAAAAGGCAAAAATCTGACTTTGAGTTAGAACGTTCAAACTAGTCTCAAAAGATGCCTTACCATTTAACATACTGGCTGTGTGAATTAGAAACCCCTAGTGTAGTTCTAAGTGTATGAAATCTCAAAGGCTATGCAGAATAGGCAAAAATCTGACTTTGAGTTAGAACGTTCAAACTAGTCTCAAAAGATGCCTTACCATTTAACATACTGGTTGTGTGAATTAGAAACCCTTAGTGTTGTTCTAAGTGTATGAAATCTCAAAGGCTATGCAGAATAGGCAAAAATCTGACTTTGAGTTAGAACGTTCAAACTAGTCTCAAAAGATGCCTTACCATTTAGCATACTGGTTGTGTGAATTAGAAACCCTTAGTGTTGTTCTAAGTGTATGAAATCTCAAGACCTATGCAGAAAAGGCAAAAATCTGACTTTGAGTTAGAACGTTCAAACTAGTCTCAAAAGATGCCTTACCATTTAACATACTGGCTGTGTGAATTAGAAACCCCTAGTGTAGTTCGAAGTGTATGAAATCTCAAAGCCTATGCAGAACAGGCAAAAATCTGACTTTGATTTAGAACGTTCAAACTAGTCTCAAAAGATGCCTTACCATTTAACATACTGGCTGTGTGAATTAGAAACACCTAGGGCTATGTTTACTAAATCGCGTTAGTGCAGTTCGCGGTAGGAGCCGTGTTAAGAAGACAAACCCCCAAATAAGGAGATGGGCGGGACCGCGGAAGACCTAGCGCGCGTTACGAAACCAACGAGCGTTACCTGGCGCGTTACGAAACTAACGAGCGGGCCACCGCGCGTAAAGCATAAGTAGCCACCCAGACATACAATACTAATACAGAGCTATAGCACAATGGTTACTGCAGTGACTGCTGATACGGGCAGCATGGGTTCGAGTCCCCAGGGTGGCATTAGCAGAAGGCTGGCTGATGTAGCACCCTGCACATGACACAATGAGGGAGGGGGCAGCGCCAATTATATTTTATTTCCTGGACGTGTCGGAGGGATGCAGGCAAACACACCCAGATATATCAGATAGTGAGTGAGGGGGCATGTCTATGTTTGCTGTCCGTATGGGGTGTAAGTAAACACACCCACACATTATCCACTGAGTGTGGGGGCATGTACATGTCTGTTATGTGTCGGAGGGTTGCCAGCAAACATCCCTGACCCATACAGAGCTGTAGCACAATGGTTACTGCACTGACAGCTGATATGGGCAGCATGGGTTCGAGTCCCCAGGGTGGCACTAGCAGAAGGCTGGCTGATGTAGCACCCTGCACATGACACAATGAGGGAGGGGGCAGCGCCAATTATATTTTATTTCCTGGACGTGTCGGAGGGATGCAGGCAAACACACCCATATATCAGATAGTGAGTGAGGGGGCATGTCTATGTTTGCTGTCCGTATGGGGTGTAAGTAAACACACCCACACATTATCCACTGAGTGTGGGGGCATGTACATGTCTGTTATGTGTCGGAGGGTTGCCAGCAAACATCCCTGACCCATACAGAGCTGTAGCACAATGGTTACTGCACTGACAGCTGATACGGGCAGCATGGGTTCGAGTCCCCAGGGTGGCACTAGCAGAAGGCTGGCTGATGTAGCACCCTGCACATGACACAATGAGGGAGGGGGCAGCGCCAATTATATTTTATTTCCTGGACGTGTCGGAGGGATGCAGGCAAACACACCCATATATCAGATAGTGAGTGAGGGGGCATGTCTATGTTTGCTGTCCGTATGGGGTGTAAGTAAACACACCCACACATTATCCACTGAGTGTGGGGGCATGTACATGTCTGTTATGTGTCGGAGGGTTGCCAGCAAACATCCCTGACCCATACAGAGCTGTAGCACAATGGTTACTGCACTGACAGCTGATACGGGCAGCATGGGTTCGAGTCCCCAGGGTGGCACTAGCAGAAGGCTGGCTGATGTAGCACCCTGCACATGACACAATGAGGGAGGGGGCAGCGCCAATTATATTTTATTTCCTGGACGTGTCGGAGGGATGCAGGCAAACACACCCATATATCAGATAGTGAGTGAGGGGGCATGTCTATGTTTGCTGTCCGTATGGGGTGTAAGTAAACACACCCACACATTATTCACTGAGTGTGGGGGCATGTATATGTCTGTTATGTGTCGGAGGGTTGCCAGCAAACATCCCTGACCCATACAGAGCTGTAGCACAATGGTCACTGCACTGACAGCTGATACGGGCAGCATGGGTCCGAGTTCCCAGGGTGGCATAAGCAGAAGGCTGCCTGATGTAGCACCCTGTACATGACACAATGAGGGAGGGGGCAGGTCCCATATTGTTATGGTTGTCGTGTTGGAGGGGTGCAAGTAAAAACACCCACACAGTAGATATTGAGTGATGGGGCATGTCTATGTTCCCATTCCGAATGGGGTGCAAGTAAACACACCCACATGTTATCTAGTGAGTGAGGGGGCATGTACATGTCATGTATGTGACGTACATTTGCTAGAAAACACACACACACATTGGCATACCCAAGGTTACTGCAGAAAGAACCCCACAATGCACAACACATGCCACATAATAAAGTGTAGTGTCAGCCTAGGTACAACAGAATGTCCCCCATAGAGCGGTCCCTAAGGTAATGTAGAGGGAGCCAGAGAAGGTGACACATGGTGGGCCCATGAGGCGCAGTACGGTAATAGTCCGTGGAGGGGCTGTCTCCGGTAGCAGTCTGGTGTATGTAAAACATATAATGCTCCAGACAGCCAAATAAAAGGAATTCATTGTGGATCTGATCCCATGACCACTGGCCCAACACGCAATGAATAACCCACTGGCCTGCAGCCCCAGAGCTGCTAACCACCCCCTGGCTACCCACAGAAGGACAGCAGAACACCATGTAACTGCTGCTGTCCTGGCCATGATGAGCACAAAGGCAGGCACACCCATGGTGCAATGCACATGCAGACCAGCAGTCCATAGATGAACACAAGAGGGGGCCTTACCCACATAGTCCACGGGTATGCTACGGTGAAATGACTGTGTGTGTCACTGTACATAGTAGTAACAGACAGTATCCCAACATGGTGTCCCGGAAGAAGCCACACAATCTGTATGTCAGGGCAGACCGATGATCAGCACAATGGGCAAGGAACTGCCTGTTGGTGCAGGGTCCCTGAGTGCACGTCCCCCTGTGGTGGCAAAGTACCAAGGTTGCTTGCAACAGTACCCTCTAGAAATAGAGGTCACACATATGTAGAACCAGTCACCCCTGTGTCTAAGCCATAGATAACCCACGTGACTCAGCATGGGAAAATGAACATGAGAGGTTGGAAGGATTGGCCACAACCCCACGTTGGTAGTGTGCGTGTAAGCCTGAGAGGCGCAGCCCCCAAAGGTAGGATATGCTGTGAATGTGCAGCTGGAACCGGGCGTGTGAAATGTACAAAGGCAAATCTCTACACAAATAGGTAAGAAAGGAGGGAATGCGTCATATGGTACCAGAAACAATGCAGGTGACAACCCAATTACCCTGCCAGTGTAACCCAGCAGCAAACAGCACCAGGACATGCTCTGTGTGACAAAACTATGGGCCTGGTACTAGGTGGGTGTGTCACAGCAAGGTGTGCGTATGTGTGGATGAGTGCACACCCTGTCCCCTACACCAGATCAGATATGTCATAGGTGTCAGGTTTGTATGTCCCACAGGTCCTGCTGGACAACATCCACCCACATGAATGCAATCGGTGTATGCCATTTGGTGTATCCTACGAAAGCCGCACCAGAGGGCAAAGGCCACTGTCCACTGCCTGGCACAGCACCCCATAGGGCGTATCCCAAAGCCCCCCCCATAGGGCATGTGACAAGGTCCATGATGAGTCACTGTGAGGAGTCTGCAGTGTGAGGGATGTGTTGTTGTCAGCAGCAGATTAAGGCAGGATAAGAAAATAAACACCAAGGTGATCACAATGACCAACTGTGTGCTAACACCCATGACCTGTGGCCCAAACACACGTCTGGAACCAACTGTATGCCCATATTGCCAGTGCACATAATACAGTCACAATAATGAGGTTATCAACCTCTGGGCCAAAAATGCCAAATGATCCAAGCCCCCAAACAAAATCACAGAGGACGCACCATGTAAATGTGAGGGCTGCCTGACAAAGAAACAAAGCAAGGTCTCAGCAAACAAGGGCATATGGCAAGCACAATCAAGACCAAGGTCATGATCATTACCAAATATAGAAGGCCCAATAACATCACAGACCGCTTTGTTAAACTGAATGTCAGATGCAAAAGCAACAGCAATAACAAGCATACCCTGGTCACTGTGCGCAGGGAGATGCAGATGTCCCCATACACCTGACCCAGAACCCCCTGACTGTGCAGCGAGGGGTGCCATGTCGATACCCAAGGGGTCTGCTGGTGAGCCAAGGATAGGGGTGCAAGCAACAGTAACCATGGTGCACAGCAGATGCACACCAGCAGGACATAGCAGGGGTCTGGCGCCACCACGGCGCCTGTACAGGAGGGAGATAGCAATATGTGCGCCACTGGCATAGAGCACCTAACGACTCCAGCATAATGTTGTGGGCAGGAAGTTGGCTGAAAAGGTGTACAAGGACACAGTCAAAACAGGTGCCCAACCTAACCTGCAACCTGAGGGAGAACGTGGCAGGACATCGCTGATGGAACTGTGTCCCCAGAACAATCTGGCATTGTGTACCAGAAATGGTATGTTTGCAAAGGTCCATGTGCTGTATAGGCTGCAAGCGGTCGCTGGAGAGCACGCAGGACCTGTGTGGAACAGAGAAACGTGTAGCACAAACACCACCTAGAGCACACAGTACAGACAATGAACAGGCAGCAGATGGAGGGTGTTGGGAAACTGGTGTACTTGGAAAGACTGTGTGTGGCAGGTGAGGGGAATATGGGTCCCCCATTGGAGAGTGAGGTTGCCAGGGAGGTGAGCAGAAAAGGCAGAGCAAACACACGGCCAACACACACAAACAGATGCCACGTACACAACGGTAGCTGGGTAGGATATGGGGCCGCAGGCCACACCAACATACATGACACCTCAGCCCACAATGAGGCAAATACAGGCACCAAAGGAGGCACAGCACATGTGACCACGAGAATATGGCCAGACAGGACGCAGAAGCCAAACAACCAGTGTGAGAGCAACAACACGGATCAGTGCGGGAAAGGCAGAGGAAGGGAGCAACAGAGAGAGTGTACAGCTCAAACCCCTCGGATGGAAACCACTGGAGTGAACAGATGACCTGTGTAGTACACTGTGGCACATAGCAAGGGATGTAGACAGGGCCACAGCAGGCCAACATGACAAACCACAGCTGCGTGTCAGGAAATGGAGCCACAGAGTATAGGCATGAGTCAGCGTACATGTGGAGGAGGGGTGCACAGATGACAACAACACAGTCCACAGGTGGGATGGGCGACACAAATGAACATGTCCACACACACCCACCAACACACCCACACCAGGAGACGTTATGTCAACCCAACAACATGCAAATGAGTACGGATGTGAGACATGAGGTGGCCAAGTGGATACGGCAAGGAAGGCCCATGTGGATGGGCTGTGGAAAGGGGCACAGCATCAAAGGACAAACATGCCAATCACCAACAACATCAGGGATGAGGCCCAGGCTAACACACATCGGCAGAACCACTGCACAGGTATCTCATCAGATGCACCACCCCACAAGGAGCATTACCCCTAGTCCAGACAATGTGGCGCATGGATAGCAAACATGCCACATGGACATGAACAGCTAAAACATGGATGGGTGGGTGGAGATGTGATGGTGCCACACACATGATATGGGCAGGTAAGCAGCACACAAAGTAGAAACAGACAACTTGTAGGTGCCAACAAAAACGTCATGCACCCAGGTGTAAATGAAATGGGGTGACCCACACACCAAACATGCCACACCACGCATGTGCAGACATCTGTTCCCCCCGAGGCAAGCACCAGACACAAGCAGACATCATATGCAGCAGTCAGGTGTACCATATGACGTGAGGAACCACATGGGTCCTGTGTGGCAAGAAATGTCACATGGACACACCCACCACACGTTACAACGCCACACACCTGTTAATGTCTGTGGAGCCAACACACTCTAAGAACCCCCTGCTGCCACCCATGCACAAAAGGGCACAACAACAGTAGACGTTGGACACAGACAGTGATATGTGAGGCTAATGGTCAAAACATGATAGGACCGCACAGTGCCTGCATGCACCGTATGCACAACAGACAACATCCCCTGCAAACATAGGACACTGGAGAAAGCATGCAGAGCAACAAGGCCAGATGCCATGATAACCTGGACAGTCCATAGGTCACAAGCCCATGTACAGCGCTACAACCCCCTACATAAAATGAGGAAACACCAAGGAAGGTCTGGCCAGCAACGACAGGCCACGCACCGCATGAACAGGAACAATAGGCCAACAATGTGTCAGGGAAAGTGGCGTGTGTCCAACGTGCAAAGGATGACCCCCCCGGGTCGCCCACATGTGTTAACACGCCCACATGGGTGCTGTGCCCAACCACATATGGATGACGAGAGGCCAGGATGCAGTGGAACACATGTGTCACCATTGCTGCCTGTGACCTGTGTGAAATGATGCAGACATCAGTTAAGGGACTAGCACAAACACCCACGACACCTTGTGGACACAAAGGAGACACACACCTAAGACCAGCAACACATTGAATGCATAGATAGCACCTCATAACATGGCCACAACACTGAGCACACTGCACATGGACCACTGACGTAGATGCCAGTGAACACCACCGCACCATCCCAAGAGGATCATGTACATGCACATGACACGCATACACCACAGGGTTCGAGGGCATGGGCAGCAGAGTTGACATAACTAGATAAAACGTAACAACAGATGGTGAACAATAGCCGATTTGAAGCATAGGCAGGCCGTGTATGTCCCAGACAATGGAAGGAGAGGGGCACCTGAATGTTACGCCAGTGCCCTGACTGGGAATGTCCGTGTCTGGCAAATGCACAAACAGCCCCAAACGTGTATCCAGACACCAATGCACAGCGTACATAATCACCTCTATATGTGTTGCTGTGAGAGGAACATTCCCATGGTTCAATGTGCCCTGTGTGAACACAACTGTCATGTACAGCGGATTATTCGCCTGACCGTGACACAGCGGTGTGACATAGGGGACACATGTGCACAATGTACATGCGGCCAACAACAAAAGGTAACAGCTGGTTGCTCCACGATAATTGGTGATGTGTCCAAACACAGCCTTACAACACAGATAGGCAGGGACGCGCATACTGAATGGACACGTAGCCAGGACAATTAACAACAAGGAACATACACATTATGGGAAGGTATGCATGCACGAAAGCCAGATGCACCTCCACCAAACACTGACCGACAAATGGAGACACACAACACATCACATGCATGTGTGGCAGAAACCTGTCCAGAGACCGAATGGCAGCTGCTGATCTGCACACCCCCCACACAGACACTGTCCCGCGCAAGAGCACACACACAGATGCACATGATGTGTGCAAGAAACACCATGAAGACCCCAAGGATGTGAACAGGTAAAGGCCACATGTGTGACACATGGAGGCGAGGGGCGAAGGAGCACTGGTACAGATATATGTGTAGCACTATAGGAGTAGTGGAGAGAAAACAACGTATATGTGCCCAGACGTGATGACCGCCATGCATACCCAAAAACCTGACAACTCACCATAGCAAACAGGAAGGATGCAGATATGAGCACACAATCCCCACATGCAGCACAGCTGCAAACTGGATAGTAAGGCACACTGGGTAGACCTGTAATGCAGACGCACATCCTGTGGAGACAGGAACAGGACAGACATATGTAGACATGAGCTGGCAGTGAAGAACAATACGCACACCATCTAACATGGTGAAGACAGTGACACGTCGCCAGCACAACCATAACTTACAGGTAAAGATGTCCTCGATCAGCTGTTGCCTGGCTGCCATCCCTGCACGTGTGTCACCATGGCCAGGTGCAGGGGGGCACATAGGATCCTCCCCAGGACCCTCATTAATTTCGACAGGGATATTGTGCCTGAGAGCAATGTTGTGTAGTATGCAACAGGCTATGATGATCCGTGCCACAGTCAGTGGATGGTACTGTAAGGCTCCGCCAGTCCTATCCAGACACCTGAAGCGACATTTGAGAACGCCAAAGGTGCGCTCAATCACTGAGCGACTGGAGGCATGGGCCTCATTGTACCGTATCTCTGCACCTGTGCGCGGGACACGCACAGGGGTGAGCAGCCAGGTGCGACACCCATATCCTGCATCACCTGCAAAACATAATGGATCAATGTCACATGCGTAATGAGCAAACAATGAAATGAATGACGTAGTAATCCATAACTGGAGAGCCGAGAGGACATGCACACAGATACGAGGCAAATGCAGTGAACACAGTGGCAGTGCAGCAGAGACTGTGAAGGCCAGTGGCAAATGACCATGACATGCCGATAGTGGCAGGGCACACCCATGCAACTGTGATACAGGACATGTGCATGAACTGTGGCGTAAAGGAGCAGTGGTGGTCGCTGTGCAGCCAGATGACGTACATTGCCAAGTAGCACATGGGGATGCAGGGAGGCACAGGTGTGCAGGTAGGTGGATGAGCCAAACCGCCGCATACAGGGTGCAAGCCATTGGGACATATTGCCTGTGTGGTGCGGGGAATGCAACAGGCGCGGGTGACAGGGGACCCCAAAGACGGCCCACAGGCATGCAGCAGACATGTGTAATAGGTGAAACGGCCAGAACACAACCCTTGTTGAACCCACAACATGGGCCGAAAGAGTAGGCTGCGTACACAGGGTGACACCCATGGGGATGTGTAAAGGCCACCCCCCCTGGGTGACTCAACGAAAGCCGACAAGGGGGACCACACGGATCCGCGCTATCAGCACCACTATGTAACATCTACAAACAAACACTATGCAACATCATGAAAGAGAACAACATGCAGCACACAATCTATGTGTATGAACCAATGTTAAACACCCTCATTGCAATATACAACCCAGACTCCCCCAACACAACAGAGGGCCGTTCACAAATGACAGGTTGGTGTAGAAACAACACCCTCGCAAGAAGCTGGCACAATACCATAGCTGTACGCATTACCTGGAAACAAAGTCCAAAACAACCACACATCTGACAAAGAGAGAGGTGTGTCACATGACAGATGTCTGTGACCAAGACACCGGCCATCCCGCATGAGGACGTGGCCAACACCAAACAGTGTGCCCCCACAAGGACTGCTGCAGGGGCAGGCAGGCAGTGGGAAACCGTGGCAATGTAGTACAGACACCCATCTACAGTAGGAGTCTGCCAGATACACAGAATACACACCCAGCAGTATGTAGTCACCAAATTGACCAGTCTGAAACTGGTCAAACACAGCTGAGTTCTGCAGGATATAGGAGTCATGGGCAGACCCTGGAAAACGTGCAACCACATTCAGGATACGCATAGTAGCATCACAGATAACCTGCACATTGAGGGAATGGAAGTGTTTCCGGTTGCGGTACACAACCTCCCTGTCGCGTGGCGGGACAAGGGCAACATGTGTGCAATCTATAGCGCCCATCACATGTGGTATGCCAGCGATCCTATGGAATGCCAGTGCCAGGGCTGCCCAATGTTGCCTACCGTTGGGAATTGCAATGTAATTCCCAACCCGGCTGACCATGGCACGCAGTACCTGGTGGAGACAGCGGGAGAAGGTGGGCCTACTCAGACCACCCACTGCTGCCACTGAGGATTGGAAACAGCCAGAGGCAAAGAAATGTAGGGCAGCAAGGAGCTTGGTCATACCCGGTATAGCATGTGACCGGGCAGTCAGGGGCTCTAGGTCAGGTCTGAGTTCCTGATAGAGCTCCCTAATGGCACCTCTGTCCAACCGGTAGAGGGAGAATACCTGTCCCTCCCTCAGGTCCCCGAGCAGGACCCTGGTCCTGTAGATACGGGCCAGGCGTGGGTGGAGCTCAGCACGCCGATGGCGCCGTTGGTCAGCCACAGCTGCCTGTGCTGGCCCAACAGCTGCAGGCCTGAGTTGCAGTGGAGCCCCACCCATGCCCAGGGCCGCTGCCCCTGGGACAACATCTCCCTCCCCCTCGTAAAGCAACTCAGCAATCTCTAGCAAAGCAACCACTGCACCAGCTGCATGTGCAGTATGAGCCATGGTCCATACAGTGAGGAGGGTAAAAGGGTTAGATATAGTGGTGTGGGTGGGGATGGACACCACATGGGTGCCACTCCCATGGGTAAATAAAAAGATCTAGAAAACAGTATAATGGAAAGATACCTAATGAAGGGTTGACCGCGCGCTGTGACGCGCCTTCCGGGAATGCAGCCGTGGATGATCCCCTGCCTGCTACACAGATGTGGGTGATACCGAGCGATGCCGAACGCCGTATAGCAACTACATAGCACTGATACTGCGACGCCAAGACGCCATTACCCTGATAACCTGGAAGGCATACACCCATGCAAAAACGAAGGAGGACACGAGGCTACGCGCGTAACGACGCGTGCAACGTCAACGCGAGGTCGCATACGTGTGACGTTGGCCAGCATCAGCTGACGCCAGAAACACATCGCAGATAGCAAATCCTAAACAAATATACGCACCAGCATTGCAGACAACTACACACTCAATAAGGGATGTGGGAGTAGAATACGTGAAACGGCAGCCACTGCAGAAACGCGGATATATAATGTCAGCTACGTAACGATGTGCGACGCCACGTGACAATGCGCGACGCAATGCGCGACGCAACGCGCGCCAAAGACAAACGTGCGCAGGCGTCCCCTTCCAAGCCATACCCCAGGATGCTCCATATAAATGACAGGAAATGGAGGTTCCATCCCTTCCGCGGAGCAAACAGCAACAGTATACACGCACAAGGGAGCAAGGACATGGACCATGCACCAGAGCAGCCCACAACAGAAGGAGCAGCAGCCACATCTGGTGACAACCAGGTAGCAGGACCATCGGGGGTGCCACTGACCCCAGGTGGCCATCCAAGAGGACCACGCCGCCAGACAAGGGTTCCTGTCCCTGCGGAGAGCCGACGCAGGGCTGCAAGGTTCAGCCAACAGGAGAATGAGCACCTGCTGTCTAACATACTGGAGAGATATGACCTGCTCTTCGGCCGGCAGAGCGCTACCCTGACCATCGCAGCACGCACAGGGGCATGGCGGGAGGTGCAGGCGGCGGTGGCAGGAGCAGGAGGGCCACCCCGGGACATCGAAAACCTCAGAAAACGCTTCTGTGACATCAAGCGCCATATACGGGCAGAGCTGGTGCAAGAGCGACGTGCGGCACAAGGCACAGGAGGGGGCCCAGCGACCGTGGCCCAATTAACAGACCTTGAGAGGCGCCTGGCGGATCGACTGGGGCCCATGTATGTCCACGGTTTGCCTGCTGCGCTGGACACAGCCCACCCACAGGCCGGTAGGTTATAGTACAAGCACATGGTGTGTGAAGGGGCAGGGGGGTGGGACAGAACCTGTCTCTGCTGGACGCGGGGGATCAGACGGGCACAGAGGGACCACACACTCAGGAGCAAGGATGAGAGGTGGCCACCATTGGGTGGTGGTGTGTGGCATTAGGCAGTGCATGCAGGGCTGGGAATGGGTGCCTGACCCCCCTGACAGAGGATGGTGTACACAGGCAGGGCCAGACCGTCCATTGAGCAGGAACGTGCTTTGCACAGGGTACCACATTTCAGGGGTTCCTTCGCAAATAACAGTCCACTCAGGGCCGGCCCGTCCATTGAGCACGAATGTGTATTGCACAGGGCCCCGCGTTTCAGGGGGCCCCTCGCAAAAAACATTCTCCAACCCATATGTTAAACACATAAAACACCAAAACACCAGCTGCTGCTGCCGCGGCAGCAGCAGGAGTGCTGCCGCGGGGCCCCCCTCCTGGCCGGCAGAGCCTCCGCCCCTGCCCGGCAGAGCCGCTCAGTCCCTGCATCGCTGACGCCATCCCCGAACGCTGGCTCCTTGTCAGCTGGTGTTCTGCAACCTGGAAAGATAGGGGGGATGGGGGATTAGGACTGGTACCAGTGGGTGGGGGGCTAAGACTGCATGTGGGCTGATGGGGGGGGCCTAAGACTGGACGTGGGCCGATAGGGGAGGGGTAGGACTAGTAATGGCCCAGGGGGGGGGTGCTAGGACCGGATGTGGGCTGATGGGGGGGGTTGGACGGGTACTGGGCTATTGGGGGGGCTGACTGGAAATGGGCTGCTGGGGGTTAGGACTGTTAATGGGCTATGGGGGGCTAGGACCGGTAATGTGCTGGGGGGGCTAAGACTGTTAATGGGCCGGTGGGGTTGCTAGGACTGGAAACGGGTGAAGTGGCGGGGGGCTAGGACTTGAAATAGGCTGATGGAGGGGCTACAATAGGACTGGAAATTGGCTGTTGGGGGGGGGGCTAGGTTTGGGAATGGGCTGTGGTGGGGGTTTGGATTGCAATGGACTCATGAAGGGGTTAGGACTGGACGTAGTCTCACGGGGGGCTTGGTTTGGAAATGGGCTGAGTGGAGGGGAGCTAGGATTTGACATGGGCTGATGGGCGCATGGGGGGCTGGAAATGGAAATGAGCTGATGGCGGGACACACACTGACAATGGCTGTGGGTGCTCGGACTGGATATGGGTTGTTGGGTGCCTAGGACTGGACATGGTTTACTGTGCGGCTACTACTGGGGATGGGCTGCTGCAGGGACCTGTCGGGGGTGGGCGCTGGGAGAGACAGGGAGCGGAAGAGAGCTGATGTTGGTGGCGGGCCAGACTGGGACGGGGCTGTGGGAGTGAAATGAGGAGGGCACAGAAACACCCTGGGTGTGAGGCAGGTATGGCCACACATTGGCCGGGTAGTGGGGGGGGGGCCGTCGTGGCTGAGGACGGAGAGGTGACATATATGTGGTTACGATTGGACTGACGGGAGGGAAACAGGAGGCAGATCTGTCTGTCTGAGCAGATGTGGAGAGTGGGAGAGTGGACTACAGAACCAGGGGTGGCAGGAGGGGGAAAAGGCCAGCAGGCGGTGGACAGTGGGAAACATGGCTGGACCAGGGGGAGGTTGCTGGGGAAAATGTAAATGGAACGAGGACACAATATGTACGGAGATATCTATTGCCTCTGGATGTATTACATGGACCATGACAGCTCTGGTAACTGTGCATCAGTGATGCCTGCGCAGTGTCGGGTACGGGAGGGAGGTACACAATAGTTGTATCCCCACAGTGGCGTGTTACATACCGTGTCTGGCTCCCGGGGTCCCCAGGTTGATTGGTGCAATCCTGTCACCAGGATGTGTTTGCCTGTTCGGTGATGCTCCATGTTCTGCATGTCTGACTGCGGTGCGGGTTTCGCTTCCTGCCACCCCTATATGACATTGCCACCTGTCCCCATTCCCCGGTCTATTCAGTGATTCAGAGGCCTCATATTGGCAGTGCTACCATGTGATAGGTAGGTTATGGTGCTTCGTAGGACCTGGTGATGCTGACAGGGCATGGCAGGTGTGCCATGGCATCTGAGTGGGCAGCGTCTGTATTGGTACCCGCTGTGCCTGGCGTGGTGCACTGGAATATAGCTATGTGGGGGTCCATCTGTCCCGCACCATCCATACACTCATCAGGGGACATGTCTACAGATAGCCAGTGTATAGTAACACCATGCAGTTCTCCCTGCACCGGTGGCCACATATGCAACTGTGTCCCCGCCCCGAGTCCCCGGACATTGCCCCGCACCCCCCTTGGACCGTCCCTGTGTACCTGTTGCATCCCGCATGTGGCAGGGCTGCCAGGAGCGGTGGCCCGCACGGGGGAGGGGGGGGGCTTACTGGAGATCCGATGCACCTGCTATGGGAACGCGGTGTAGGGTTACGATGAGGCCGCTGTCAGCCCTGGCAGGGGTGTTCAATGGCACCCAGAGGTGGTGGGGGAATGCACTGGGGGGCGGATCACACGGGGCATCTGCATGGGGTGTCCCCAGGTGTAGAGGGCTGCCACAACAGCCATGCCACAGACACACGTGGATCATTGGCGCACAGGTGCCTGAGGGGGGGATGTTGTGGGGTGGGCAGGCAGCGGGACAAACCCTCAGACAGCTGTTGCCGTGTGTCACACAGGTGATGTCTGCGCCATCGTGCAGGGCACGGAGCCGGATGCAGAGTCACAGATGGGTACAGTGGGCTCTGTGGACACAGGGGCCCAGGCCGTTGCTTTGGAGGGGGAGGAGCATGCCGCACCACTGCCAGATGTGGCCATGGACATCCCCAATATACCCGATTGGGACACATCTGAGACACCTGCAGGGACAGAGGACGTGTCTGCAGAGGGGCAACGGCAACACCACAACGAGGCACTGGCTGCGGTCGCAACCGTCGTTCATGAGATGCAGGCCAGCTCATCTGCGGCGCGAGCTGATGCTGAGGGTGAGTGGGACATGCTGCTATGCTAGATATGGCCATGTGCAGGTACCTCTGTTTCCGTTAACCCACACAGTACTATGTCCTTTCCCCACAGGTGTGCGCCGTCTACTGCGCTCGGTGGTACGCAACCAGAGGCGTAACAGGAGGACCACAAGGCGCATGCAGAGGGCGATAACTGCCCTAGTCTCACATGCAGGACGCATGGCAGACGCATGTGAGCTCATCGCGGAGGCGCACGTGCGAATGGCAGCCAGGAGGGTGGCTGGCAGTCCCCCCGCCCATCCGGCACAGCCAGGGATCCCACCAGCATGTGCAGCCGCAACACCGGCGGCAAGGCGGCAGGCGCCTAGGGGTGGGAGGGGGCGTACAGGGGCTGGCAGGGGTAGAGGCAAATAAAGGGCCACACCGATGGCCGTTGATGGTGACCTCTGCTCCGTGACTCATTTTGTTCATACCACTCACATCCCCGCAACCACCCCATGCCCTGTGGGGTGGGCACGTGCCGCTCCCACTGCTGTCATTCACCATGGCCCCCCCCCCTAACCCATGCCCACTATGGGTGTGCAGCCAATCCCATTGGCCTACGTGCTCGCACCTCACCCCCACACCGTGGTGGCGTGCATGGCGGGCAGTGTTACCAGGCGCACCCCTGGGTGAACGCGCCGGGGACCCCCCAGCCACCATTGGCCTGTGTGCTGTTGTGGGTGCACTGTATGTCCTGCATGTGGTGACCCACTCGCTGCTCGCAACACCCCGGACACGCACAGTATGTGCACTGCACAGGTCCTGTACCCAGGTTCACCTGCACCTGCACACATCCACCTTGTCTCACCCGTCACACATGTGCACAGTGGATACCTGGGCACAGGGATGCATGCACCAGCACCTTGGTGTCACCGCCAGTAATGGCTACCCGTCACACTGTGCACCGGTGGCCACTGTATGCACCTACACCCCCTTGCCACCCATCCTGGCACATACCAGTACCACATTGGTTTCACATGATGACATACAGCAACTGTCACCTGTAGCATCATCCACACTGCAGCCTGCACCCTCCGCATGCCCACCTCAGTGTGTCACACCACTGGCCATCATCCCGCTGAGCCGCTATCCTGCCCTCTGCTGTGTGCACCCCCACAACCCCCGTGTGTGTCCCCACCGATGGCCCCATGTCCACCAAAGGCGGTATGCTCCCGCACCCCCCTGGGCCCTGGATGTCCACCCATGGCGACACACAACATGTTGTTAATATGTTTTGGAATGTCCCGTTTGACCAACGTGTACCATCCCCCATCTCTGTCCTGCATGCTGATACACGTGCCTGACATATGCACCGTTTTCCCCAGGCCCCACACGGTCTCACATGGCAACACACGTTCGGCCTCTTCCCCGCCACCCCTCCGGTGTCAGCCTCATGTGACCTTGCGGTGCACAGTATGTGGTTCACCCCTCTGCACACCGCCACACATACACCACAGGTGTCCTGCACCCGTCCAACCAGGCCAACAGTACGTGGCCCTGCTGTACTGGTCACACAGGCCACCTGCTCCACACCGCCGTATGTATCATTGTTACTCTGGGCTGTGTGTGGCCCAGGGAGCCACGCACATGCTATTGCATGTCGGTCATGCACGTCACTCACCTCCCCCACGTTGGCCCAACCTTGCTGCAGCGTGATAGTTACATGTGTGCGGGTGTGCTGTCAACATGGCCTAATCCTGTTCCACTTCGGCCCCTGCCCCTCCTAGTCGCCACAGCCACACCCATCAATCGCACATCACTGTCACCTGGCAATGAGGCACATCTGCACACACAGTTGGTATGAGTAAACGTAAATGTATTTATACAACTTTGATTATGACAGATTGTACACATTCTCATGTGGCCACACATGGGCCATGTGTCACATGGTCTATCTGCTGTTGGTTACATCGGCATGGTCAACAATGTCCTCTGGAACGGGATTACATGGCCCTGCTCCCCCCCGTGCCCCTGACATGGCCACAGAATGGCACGGTCCGCCACAGGGCAGGTGTGCTATGTGTGTCCACATATTGCACACCCTGGGTGCCCCTGTCGGATGGTGGCTGACTGTGTGTAGATCAGTCACGGCGCTCATCCCGCTCCCGCAGACGGTTAGCCACCATCGACAGGGTCGCAAGCACCTGCCCCTGGATTAGGCCAAACTGCCTCTGGGCCTGTGCCTGTGCACGCACAGCTGCAGCCAGGCGCTGGCCGCACATGCAGCCACACAGACACACTGCTCCACGTGTCTGTGTGGCTGCATGGACAGCGGTCCTGCTTGCGGCCATGTGTGGCATGCACACGTCCAGCTGGCCCTCCGTGCCCTCATCAAGGGGCAGGTGGCTGGTGCCCCCAGTGCCCTGTGGCGGAGCATGCCATTGTGACCCTGCCACAACCCCACCCCCTCCAGTGGGCATATCCTCCCTCCCCCCTGCCCCCAGCATCCCGCCCACATCCCCATCCCCCTCCACCCCCATCTCCATGTCGCTGTCCCTGCCACCCAGCCACTCACGTTCCTCTACCCTTCCACCGACATACCCCCCCACCACATCCTGCTCACCTGTCTCCCCGACCTCTGTCCCCCTTTCTGTGGGTTCACCCTCATCCCCTCGCATGTGGGCCGCATCCTCATCCCCCTCATCCCCCTCGTCAGGGGTTGGGGGTGCAGGCACCGGTCCATCCTCGTGCCCATCCCCCCCATCCTCCTCATCCTGCTGTTGTCCGCCGTCCTGCTGGTCACGCTGCACCTGATCCCCCTCCTGGCCCTCTACGTCTGGGGGCTCCTCCGGAACCTCGGCCTGATTGGCTGCACGTGCATCAGCTGTGGGAGAGATAGTACATGTCATCCCCTGGTGGATGATCCACATACCATGTCACGGTGGACCTGTGTTTCCACAACACATCCCCCTACATGGCCGTGTCCAGATACTCACCATTCAGCTGTGCCATTCTGTCACGCTGCACCCTGGCAACAAATCGGGGGAACCGGGCCCTCAGCTCCCTTGCCTTCTTTCGAAGGTCCTCCACCTGTAGGTGTTACAGAGAACATTGCCCTTAGCTAGCGGGGGGACACGCCCCTGCCCCTGCAACTGACACTCCCACGTCATACTACCTGCGCATGCCCCTATTCCTTTGGCACACATCCCCCCATGCAGTGGCGTGTAACAGACACATGTGTGTGTGACAAACACGCCACCCTGATGTGTGCACCATGTGCCCTATATGTGCGCACCACATACATGTACCATCCCAACTGTGTGTGCCACCTACACACATCTGCATGTGCATGTCATCCACTAGTTGGGGTGTGCAGTTATCACCTACAGTGGTCGCTGGGCTGCTCTTTGCCTATGGTTTGCCCCTTGTGATCCCATACAGGGCCTGTTTCACGGGGTACAGGGTCGGTACAGGGGACCCCTTGCGAGGCCTCCATCGGGCAGGGCCAGTGTTTTGACCTTCATATTCGCACAGGGCACCAGCAGACAGTGTGCAGGGTGGGGGGGAGGGATGCCCTCATTTGGGGCTGGATCACTCAGGGGCAGGGGACTGGCCTTTCTATTCGCACAGGGCACCAGCAGACAGTGTGCAGGGTGGGGGGCAGGGATGCCCTCATTTGGGCCTACATGTGTGTTAAGCAGGGTTTTGACCTTCATATTCGCACAGGGCACCAGCAGACAGTGTGCAGGGTGGGGGGGAGGGATGCCCTCATTTGGGGCTGGATCACTCAGGGGCAGGGGTTTGGCCTTTCTATTCGCACAGGGCACCAGCAGACAGTGTGCAGGGTGGGGGGGAGGGATGCCCTCATTTGGGCCTACATGTGTGTTAAGCAGGGTTGTGACCTTCATATTCGCACAGGGCACCAGCAGACAGTGTGCAGGGTGGGGAGAAGGGATGCCCTCATTTGGGGCTGGATCACTCAGGGGCAGGGGTTTGGCCTTTCTATTCGCACAGGGCACCAGAAGACAGTGTGCAGGGTGGGGGGGAGGGATGCCCTCATTTGGGCCTACATGTGTGTTAAGCAGGGTTTTGACCTTCATATTCGCACAGGGCACCAGCAGACAGTGTGCAGGGTGGGGGGGAGGGATGCCCTCATTTGGGGCTGGATCACTCAGGGGCAGGGGTCTGGCCTTTCTATTCACACAGGGCACCAGCAGTCAGTGTGCAGGGGGGGGGGCCCTCATTTGTGGCTTGCAGCATCGATGTATTCATTTGGCGAATCTGTTAGTTAAGAGGGACATGGTCCAGAACCCCTTCCTTCCCTATTGGCCATGGAGGTGGGACTAGGGTGTCTTGTGGTTGGGGGACATCCTTAGCCTGCAGGGGCACCCTGTACCATACCTCTGTGACCTTTGGTGCACCTCTGCCATGGGTGCAGCTAACCCCTTGGGGCAGGGGTGTCTTTTTCAGGGGTGTGTGGAGGGCTTTGCTGGACGCAGGATATGTCAGCACCTGCTATACCCTGTCAGTGCATTGTGTATTTATGCAGGGTTTGCTGGGTGTTTTTTCTTTTGTCTCATCATTTGGTTGAATTGTCCCCATGCACTTACCTCACGTGGGTAGTCTGCGCTCCTGTTAAAACGGTGGGCCAGCCGCTCCCAGGCCCTCCTGACTTTGGCTAGGTCCTGCCTCTTGGACGAGCCAGGGAAGAGTCTCTGCTGGCGTAGGCAGAAAAGCTCTGTCAGCAGGTAGATGTCCCTTTGGCTGAAGGGAGGCTTCCTCGACATGGTTGCCATGTCTTATAAGTGCCTTTACTGCCTATCCACGTGCGTTGCCGGGGGCGTATCCACGTGCGTTGCCGGGGGCGTATCCACGTGCGTTGCCGGGGGCGTATCCACGTGCGTTGCCGGGGGCGTATCCACGTGCGTTGCCGGGGGCGTGGCCACGTGCGTTGCCGGGGGCGTGGCCACGTGCGTTGCTACTGTAGTAGGGAGATGTGGCGATACAGAGCACTAACAGAGAGCTGTGGCACAATGGTCACGGTAATGACCTCTGTTACAGGCAGCATGGGTTCGAGTCCCGGGCACTGGCCTGTATATTGGAAGGGGTATTGGCCTGTATATTGAAGAGGGATTGCTGAGGCTTTTGGACGAGACATTGCGTATGCGAGCCGAGCTACGTGCATTGCTGCGTGTGCAGCGCCGCGCGTAGCGACGCGCGTACCATTGAGCCCGGGGATATTATCTTGTATGGTTGTGGGTACGTCGGGGTTTCAGCAGTGTGGGCATCTCATATATTACAGACTCTGTAGGGTGTCGTGCACCTATGCTTTCTGCTACCAGATGTACGTGTGCTGTCCCATGGTTTATCAATGGCTGCGAGCTCGTGCTGCGGTTTCAGAGGGATTGAATAATACAGTCACCCCCATGATGCACTGCACATGCTAATCAGCTCTCCACACAGGCACACCATATGGAATGCATCCCCACAGACTCTGGACATGGTAGGGGTAAATTGTCATGTGCACCCCCCACAGCCCCTTGCCCTTATGGGGGTACAGACCATTTGTTGTACTGGCATTGAGGACCTGCCCAACACCACATTGTGTGGGTGCTCTGCTCACCCTGAGTGTGCAGTGGGGCATCCAGCCCTAGGTCCTCAGCACCGTCCACAGCAGTGTTACTGTGTGAGATAGATATTTTCTGCATGACCACCTTGGACATCTCTGTCTGTTTGGGGCAGGTGTAGACCCATGCCCCACCGCCCCCCCCTCACCCCTGGGTGGCAAACAGGGTCACCCATCATAATCTGCACATTCTACCTCCCTTGGAAGGTGCCAGTGGAGGGGGGACATTAACCCTAGTCCTACTGAGGTGCAGACACCCCACAGGTCAGTCACTGCAGATCCAGACACATGCATGCCACAGGAGCAATCTGACATTGTGACTTGGTAGAAAATGACAATCCCAACCACTATCTGTGCTTCCCCTGGTGCAGGCCACTCCATCACATGACCTACCAGCTGCAAACAGGCTGCTAGTGACCAGCAGAGATGCCTGCACCCAGACCTGGGGTGCCAGCATACACAGCCAGCAGATACATCTGTGACTGGGCCCCAGGGGAACACCCATATTTATCACATGAGTGAACTACTATGTAGCACCATGGTGGAGCCTAGACATGCTGTGGTCACTGCACATTCAGGGTGACACTGAGCTTGCAGCGGCATCTACCGTGGTCACCCTGTCTGGGCAGGTGGTTGCCTGGCACTACAATGTACCTGTCACTGCCCTTTACCCTGTGCATATACACCCTGGCCAGGCCGCCTTATCCGACCTCTACCCATGGTACTTTGCTACTCATTATGCACATTGGCAGCCCACTACTGGCAACATTGCTGGCAGTGTGGCCTGTCGACAGTGTTTGCAGCCACCACACACTGGCTGGACAGACAGCCACCCCCACACCTATGCCAGCATTGTGCTACTGTAGGGGGGTTCTGCAGCCATACACACGACACCTGTCATGGGCACAGTACATGCATGGATGTGGTACGACATACTCTGGTGGATCACTCCCAAGGGTGTTGGACACTGTCAGGGGCCAGACCTGCGGCACACACCACAGACATCTGACTGCTTGTTGTGGCGCAGCTCAATGTGCACAATGTGCTTTACATAGGACATGAGTTCTACATTTTATCATTGGCAACTTTTAGTGCATGTGTACCATATACCCATGTGTAGGGTGCCATTGCTAAGGTATGCACCTGCTAGTATTGGGAGTTGACAGCAGGGCCAATTGTCTTACCTCTTCGGGTTTCATTGGCCAATGGGGCCTGTGGGTGGGTGGGTGTCACTGTTAGCTGCTGCTTTATGGCAGGGTTCCACAACTCCAGTCCTGTCATTCCAGGCACTGATCAGGTTTTCATGCTGTCCCTCATAAATATGCATGGGCTACATCAGCAGACAAGTGGGGGGGCATAGTTATGCAGCACAGGTATCTTTATTGGGGGCAGCATGGTAACTGAATGGTGTGGGGCCCTCCAGGACTGCATTTGGGGGACTATGCTCTGGGTAATGCGCCTATATCTGGTGTGGTAAAATATTGGCGTTTTGTCCATGTGTATGTTCTCAGCAATAAGGGTGTGACCATTCCATCACAGTTTAGTTGTGGGGAGAATATGTGGGCAGGATTGGCATGGCCCCAGCTGGGATTTGAACCTGTGACATTCTGGTCTTAGAGACACTGGCTGTGTCTGTTGCACCACACTGAGGCCACAGGGACAATGTGATCCCTGGAGATGGGATACCTGGCCTGACAGGTCAGAGACCCTGCTCTGCACCATTTTACTGTGGACTCATATCGCTTGTATGGAGGCAATTTGCACACAACCTCACATACAACCTCGCATGAGGGGGCAATCCCCCATTACCAAGCTGGCCAAATATTATATCATTGGGCAACAATACACAACACTCCCGCGAATGCTCCAATAACAGGGGATGTGTTTTGCAAGGGTCTCCGTTGCGTGATCCCTTCCAAGTATCTTTTCTTTTTTTGGTTTCGCTTTCCAGGGAGTGTGTTTTTTATTGTGGCCCATTGCTGTCACTGTTGCCCAGCTGACTTGTGATGTTTACAGTGTTCTTTCTGCTATTTTCCACGTTTTATCTGTGTTTTCATGCTGTCCCTCATAAATATGCCTGACCTACATCTGCCTACCATGGGGGTGGGGCATAGCTATACAGCACAGGCATCTTTGATGTGACAGCATGGGACAGGAATGCTGTGGGGCCCTCTAGGGCCGCATTTGCGGGGCTCAGCTTTCGTTGCTGTGCCTGTTTCTGGTGTCTGTGTTTGGTGTGGTGTAAAAATAGACCATGCCTTTGTTCTCTGCATTAAAGGTGTGTCTTTACTTTCACTTTTTAGTGGTGGGTAGGACTATTGTGACTGGGTTGGCGGCAGTCCCAGCTGGTATTTGAACCTGTGACCCTCTGGTCTTACAGGCACTGGCTGTGTCCATTGCACCACACTGGGGCCACAGAGATGGTGCTGTCCCTGGTGTTAGTATGACCTGCCTGGCTGGTCAGGGACTCTGCTCTGCAAAAGGTTTACTGTGGCCTCATTTCCCTTGTATGCAGACAACGGTGCACATACACCTCAGGGGGACCTCACAGAGGGGACACACACCCATATCCGAGCTGGGCAACAATGATATCATTGGGAGACATTACACTACACTCCCAGGTCAGCTCCATTACAGTGACTTTCCCTTTTCGAGGGTCTGCGAAGCGTGACCCTTCCACATATCATTAGGTTTTTATTTTGTGCTTTCCAGGGAGTTCTGTTCCTTGTGGTCCATTGCTATCACTGTTTAACTGCTGATTTATGCTTTTAAAGGGGTTTCCTCTGGTCATTTTTATTGTCTTCTGTGACATTTCATTCTGTGCACATGTATCACACTGCTCACGTTTTGTGTGTTACCCAGGTTTCTCTGTACATTGCTGACGGAAATGGTTTCTCTTACCTTTAAAGATGCCTTCAACGGCAGGTTTTCATTCGCGTTGGAATTGAGCTCAGAATTACAGCGCGTTAGTGAGGGGGAGCCTCTCCCCGCCCCCTCTCCGCCCATTGACCCCTTCTCTCCGCCCACTCTGCACCTTCTGCGCTGTTTTAACGCGCCGCGGGGGTTTACGATCGTTAAACGCGGTCAACGCGCGTAGTATGACGTTACCGGTCGTTGGCGCGTGTTTACGCGCGTTATACTGCACTTACGGTCGTTAACGTCATACTACGCGCGTTATTCACGTTTAGTAAACATAGCCCTAAGTATCTCTGTAGAGGCGGCCGACAAGTCTGAGACCACTTCGTGCAAAATAATAGATTGCAGAGAATTCCCCAACTTTTTTTGTTGACATATATGTTTTCAATGGAGTAATTTCTTACTATTTGTATACATTTTAATATTACTCTTAAACATTAGACCGCTATTTCTTGTAGACCTTCTTCCAAGGCAATAGAGGGTAAAGTGACTTCTCCAAAGCCACAGTGCAGGGAGTGCTAGTGGGAATTAAACCCTGGTCTCTTAGTTACCAAGCCAATGCCCTAACTATCAGGCTACTCCTCCACTCCCTCCTACCTTATGCCTCCCTAAACACTTTTCCAAAACTATTAATAACTGTAATGGTCTGTGTTGCTGGTAAGATAAACACCAGTCTAGAGTGTGGGGCAAATGCAAAATTCCAAGCTCCAAAATCTTAGAACCATGTTAAGCAACCTTTGTGGGAATTACCTTCTTCTTGTCTACCTCAGGACTTACACTCTACAAAATCTGCTGTCCCAGACAGTCTCTGAATAAAAATACAATTTCTTGCAGTGATTTCTTCAAAATAAATGGCCAACATACAGAAGTAGAACACCAGACAAAATCTATTAAAACACTATAGGCCTGATTCTGTCCAGTACGTACATCCCCTTTGTACATCTGGTCTGAGCCAGATGTACAAAGGGGAGCGCGATTCTGATCTTGTGGAGCATGTCTAGCCCCGCAGGATCAGAATCGCGATCAGCCTGTACATGCAGGCTGGGACTGTGATTCAGTCCCAACCTGCATGTATAGGCACTGCCCGGAAAGCTCAGTCAGGCATTTAAATGGAGCAATGGCGCTATGGTGTCCTATTGCCATGGCACCGCAGCTCCATTTAAATGCCGCGATGCCAGCCACCAGAAACTAAAGTTTATTCCTCGCAGCCCGACCCCCGATCTGGCCTCCTAAGGCCAGGATCGGGCTACAAGAGAATAAACTCTGGCCTCCCCAGCCCCTTCCATGCCCCAGGCTGCGAAAAAAAAAAAACAAGTCCAGGGACATTATTCCACCTCCGAGGTGGAATAACTTCCCCAGCCATTTCGCTGGCCCTGGACGTACAGGGCCGACATTAGAATCGGCCTTGTACTTCCAGGGCCGATGACCGCCCACTTATAAGATAGTCTCATGTTAAGTCCACATAACAGAGAGAGAGAAGATATCTGCCATTATACAACAAAAATATTGAAGGAAAAATAGGGATACCACCAAATCCTAAACTGCAGCTGTAGAATAAATCCAAATAACCCCATTGCCCACTACCTTACATGCTACATCTTACGAACTCCAGCAAGAAGCTCTCTTTGGCACGATGCGAGTATTATGGTGAGCATTAGCAGGAAATTTGAAGGAAATTTACTGTCCTCATCTCTACCACCTCCACTGGGAGACTATTCCACGGATCCACTACTCTTTCCGTAAAGAAATATTTCCGCATATCACTCCTGAATCTATCCCCCTTCACCCCCTCGTAGCAGAACTTGCTTTCAATTGAAAGAGGCTCTCTCCCTGAACATTTATACCACGGAGGTATTTAAACATCCCAATCATATTACCTCTATCCTGCCTTTCGTCTAAGGTGTACATATTAAGATCCTTAAGTCTGTCCTCATATGCTTTATAATGAAGACCACTAACCATTTTAGTAGCCACCCTCTGCACTGACTCCATCCTGTTCACATCCTTTTGAAGGTGCGGTCTCCAGAATTGCACACTATACTCCAAATTAGGTCACACCAAAGACTTGTACAGAGGCACTATCACTTCCTTTTTTCTGCTAGCCATTCCTCTCCGTATCCACCCAAGCATCCTTCTAGCTTTTGCCGTCGCCTTTTCTACCTGTTTAGCTACTTTAAGATCATCAGACACAACCACGCCTAGGTCCCACTCTTCTTTAATGGACAAAGGTACTTCGCCCACATACTATATTTCTTCCACTATAACCCTTCTGCTGTATCACTAACAAAGATGTTAAAAAGAATCAGATCAAGGACAGATCCCTGGGGCACACCACTGGTAACATCCTTCTCCTCAGAGTGAGCTCCATTTACCTGTACTCTTTGTCGCCTCCCACCCAACCAATTTCTAACCCAAGCAGTAACTTTAGGGTCCATCCCTAGGGTGCTCAGTTTGTTTATAAGTCGCCTGTGAGAAACAGTGTCAAAGGCTTTACTGAAATCCAAATACACCACATCTAGGGCTCTCCTTCGGTCCAACTCCCTGGTCACCCAGTCAAAGAAATCAATCAGATTCGTCTGACAAGACCTGCCTCTGGTGAATCCATGCTGCCTCGGATCCTGTAATCTGCTGGACTCCAGAAACCTCACTATTTTCTCTTTCAGCAGCGTTTCCAATAATTTACTCACCACCGAAGTTAAACTAACCGGCCTGTAGTTTTCAATCACATCCTTACTTCCTCTTTTTTGTAATGGCATCACATGAGCCTCTCTCCAGTCCTTTGGCACCACTCCCAACTACAGCGAGGCATTGAAAAGGTCAGTCAGTGGAGCTGCTAGAACATTCCCAAGTTCCCTCAGTATTTTAGGGTGTATCCCATCCGGTCCCATTGCTTTGTCTACTTTAAGTTGAGCTAGTTTCTCACGAACACAGTCTTCTGAAAATTGTTAAAGATGTCCTTCACTTCTGTTCCTGTTTGTGAGTGTTTTCTGAGGTCCTTCTCCTGGTTCTTCATCTGTGAACACAGAACAAAAATATTTGTTAAGCAATTCTGCTTTATCTTATCAGCTTCTACATATTCCTTCCCTGCACCCTTGAGTCTGACAATACCACTTTTGCCCTTCCTCTTCTCACTAACATATCTGAAAAATGTCTTATCCCCCTATTTTATTGCATTGGCTATTTCCTCCTCTTTTTGAATCTTTGCTTTCCTGACTACTTTGATAGCTTCTCTAAGTTTTTCCAAATATAGATGCCTGTCTTCCTCTCTCTGTGATCTCCTGTATTTTGTGAAGGCCTCCCTCTTTTTCTTCACTTTTTCAGCTACTTCTTTCGAAAGCCATTGCTGTCTCCTTTTCCTTTTACCTTTATTTATCATTTTAACAAAAATAATGGTTGCCCTTAAAATATGCTCTTTCAGTTTTGCCCACTGTTTTATAGAAATATAAAATTAACCTATTTAGAGAAATTGCCCCAAGACAAAACAAGAAATGAATCCAATTATAAGAATTAGCCATAGCTATGCCCTTTCATCCTGAAGAGCTTTCTCTAAATGTGTGAAATCACGAAAAGCATATTTCGCCAGGAACAAGCAGGAAGTTAGTCCTCACATATGGGTGACATCGGCGCCAATGGAGCCCTCATGCGGAGCAATTCCCCAGCTTTCAAAGAAAGCCTTTGGGATTGCATCGCGCATGCGCGGTCCCCTTCCCGCCCAAGTGTGCCAGTTTGCTCAGTCTTCTTTTTTCCGGGGAGCCCAACAGACATGGTCCCGTTTTCACCATGGAAAAGGTAGAAAAGTTGAATTATTTTTTTCAGCTTCCCGGTCGACACCGGTTCCCCTTCCCGCCTTCGGCTTGGTACACCGGTATCGAGTCCGGCCTTATTTTTCGTTTTTGTCCTTCGTGAGTAGCGTTCACGCTCTTTTTATTTTTCACTGGCAGCCTGGTTGTTTGACCTCGCAGGGGCCCTTTTTCCCCCGATGGCTGCGAGCGGGTTTAAAAAGTGTGATCGGTATAAGAAGTTGATGTCTTTCACCGACACACACGACTGCTGCCTCCGATGCCTCGGCCCAGACCATGACCTGGTGGTCTGTGGGCCATGTGATAAGATGTCTTCAAAATCTTTGAGGAGCAGGCAGCATCAGCATGACAGGATTTTTCCTGAGTCTGCATCCGCCTGGGCCCGGATCTTGTCGGAAGCCTCAACATCTCAGGACTCGGAGCCTGACCACCGTCGTGGGTCTTCTGAGCGGGGCTCTCCCTCCATGGAACACCGGAAAAAGAAAAGACTCACGAGGGCGGCATCACTGGACGCCTTTGATCGGCTTGGGCCCTCGGGTTCCAGGCCGAGGAGCCTGGACCGCCTCCCCGGATCCTCGGAGTTGGAGCGGCTGGCTAAACAACCTCGCAAGGAGCCAGAGATGTCGGACAAGGTAATGTCTGTTGTCCTCGTGGACTCTCCTCCGGGGGAGCTGGCATCGGGCCCGATGCCGTTGGGACCCGAGCTGGGAGCTGCGGAGCTTTCTGAGCGCGGTCTTAGGTTGGCAGCCCTGGAGAGCAGCCTGGCTGCCTTCATGGAGCAGCAGCAGGCGCTGATGGCCGGTCTCGCTGGTCCATCTGCCCCGACCACCCGGACGTTGACGTCGAAGTTGATGCCGGAGGCTGAGCCAATCCTCGAGTTGATCAGGTCTCGAGTCAATCCTTGGCCAAGTTCCCCCTCGACTACCCGTTCGGGAACGAGGTCGTCGATGCCAGTGACCTCGGCATTGGGGCGGTTGGGCTCGAAGCCCTCGAGGCCAGAGCCCATAGAGTCCTCCTCAGAGGACTCGGCGTGGGAGACAGAGGAGGCAGACTCCCCAGACACCTACTGAACCCGGTGTATCCCATTGGACTCTCCGGATTCGGAGCTTCGGAATAGGTCCCACCCGGAGGACACTCGGTTCTCGGACTTCATAAGGGACATGGCCAAGGCTTTGGCATTCCCTGCGGACACCGAGGAGAAGCCTCGAGACGAGGAGCTCAATGCCCTCCAGTATGACCCTCCCCCGAAGGAGGCCCTTACTGTACCGGTGCCTCCGATGTTGGAACGGCTGATGCTCCGCATGTGGGCATCCCTGGCTTCAATGCCGGTGCTCAACAAGCGGGTCAATTCCATTTATCGAGTCTGCAAGAGTCCTGGGTTCCAGAAAGTGCAGCTGCCGCACAACTCCATGGTTGTGGAATCAGTCATGCAACAGCTGAAAAGCCAAAAGATGCACTCCTCGATGCCTCCCGGCCGGGAGGAGCAGAACCTGGATGCCCTCGGCAGAAAGTGCTACCAGGGCTCAATGCTGTCATGCCGTGTCCAGACCTACCAGCTGTACATGGGCATGTACTTGCGGGACCTGGTAAAGGAGATTGCTGGGTTCTCAGCTGGTCTCTCCGAGGAACCCTTGCAGTGCTTCAAGGCCTTGTACATGGGGATCCGAGAGTGCTCAAAGTTCATGTCTCAGGCAGCTTATGACGGCTTCGAGGCTTCGGCCCGAGTAGCCGCAGCCGGCATCGGTGCACATCGTCAGGCCTGGCTAATGTCGTCGGACCTGGAGCCATGGGTTCAGGACAAGTTGGTCGATGTCCCGTGCCGAGGAGACAACCTCTTCGGCAAACCTATGACTGAAAAAGCTGCAGAAATCGAGTCTGAGTACTTGACCCGGACAAGGTTGCGAAATCTGAACAAGTTCCTGGTGAGGGAAAAGTTCAAGATGCTTTCCCTTGGGATCCTACTGCTTTACCTCCACCAGTGAGACTGGCTATGCTCCTTAGACCTAAAGGATGCTTATACTCACATCCTCATACACCCAGACCACAGACAATATCTCAGGTTTGTGGTCAGAGGAAACCACTTCCAGTACAAAGTGCTCTCCTTTGGCCTAGCTTCTGCTCCCAGAGTATTTACCAAATGCCTAGCAGTGGTGGCGGCCTTCCTCAGGAGCCAGGGAGTCTTCGTCTTTCCATACCTAGATGACTGGCTCATCAGGGGACAATCGGCACAAGAGGCACAGCAGGCCACTGCTCGCACAGTTACTCTGCTCCAGCACCTAGGGTTTGTGATAAATCACGAAAAGTCCACTTTACTCCCACCTCAAAACTTGGAGTTCATAGGGGCAAGACTGGACACACTCCAGGCAAGGGCTTACCTACCGCTGGACAGGGCAAGGTGGTTGCTGGACTTGGTACAGCAGGTCCAGCACAGACCTCAGGTCTCCGCAAGGGTTTTCCTACGCCTCCTGGGCCACATGGCCTCCATGGTACATGTGACTCCATATGCTCGATTTCACATGTGCACGGCTCAATGGAGCCTCAGAGACCAGTGGACACAAGCCACTGGCCGCCTCAGAGACAGGGTAGCAATTTCCATGCTACTGGTGACAGCCTTACAATGGTGGCTTCATCCCCCCCCCCCAACTTGCTTCAGGGAGTACCATTCCAACCTCCCTCTCACATCAGAGTGCTGACGACAGATGCCTCCTTGCTGGGCTTGGGTGCCCATTGCCCGGGTTCATGCACTCAGGGTCTGTGGTCCTCGCGAGAGGCCGCACTTCAGATCAATCTTCTAGAGCTTCGAACCATCCGCCTAGCTCTTCAAGCCTTCTGTCATCTTCTTGCACATCAGTCGGTGCTGATACAATCAGGTAGCAATGTTCTACATCAACAAACAGGGGGGCACGGGATCTCGCATCCTATGCCAGGAAACTCTGGACCTCTGCTCTTTTGCAGTGGCACATCACATGTCCCTAAGGGCAGTTTATCTGCCTGGTCAGGAGAATTTCCTGGCCGACAAGTTGAGCAGGATTCTTCAGCCTCACGAATGGCAGCTGAACTGGGATGTAGCCCAGCGGATCTTCAGCCATTGGGGTCTCCCATCCATGGATCTCTTTGCCAGTCCGCAAAACCATCAGTTGCCCCGGTTCTGCTTGAGGCAGCCGCATCCACTGAGCTTGGCAGCGGATGCTTTCCTGCTCTCGTGGGTGCAGGGCCTTCTCTATGCGTTTCCACCCACGCCCCTAGTAGCACGCACTCTGTTCAAGATTCTTCGGGACAAGGCCTCGGTCATCCTGGTAGCCCCCAGTTGGCCCAGACAGCCTTGGTTCCCTCTTCTCCTTCAGCTGGCAGTCGAAACTTCACTCCCACTGGGGGTGCAGCCTGACCTCTTGACCCAGGAACAGGGTTCCTTGCTACACCCCAATCTCAGATCTCTCAACTTAATGGCCTGGCTGCTGAGAGGGTAGTACTTGCTCCTCTACTCCTTCCTAAGGAGGTTGAGGAGGTGTTGCTGGCCTCTAGGAGGCACTCTATTAGAAAATCCTACGTGTTCAAGTGGCATAGATTTGAAGGGTGGTGTGCTCAGAATAAGGAGAACCCGTTCATTTGTCAAGTACCTCAGGTATTGCAGTACTTGCTCCACCTCTCGGAGTTAGGCCTTAAGTCTAACTCTGTCAGGATCCACCTGAGTGCGCTATCAGCTTGCCACTCTCCAGTGGACGGGCAACCTCTTTCAGCTCACCCTTTTGTCCCAATTCCTCAGAGGCCTCCTCCTCTTGAAGCCTCCAATTCGCCCACCGGCTACTGAGTGGGACTTAAATGTGGTCTTGCAGCAGCTTACTTGCCCACCTTTTGAACCAATGTCCACCTGTCCTCTCCGCTTCCTTTCCTGGAAAGCACTCTTTCTGGTGGCACTCACGTCTGCTCGACGTGTGAGTGAGCTGCAAGCTTTAGTATCGGATAGACCGTATACACGGTTTTACAAAAACAGGGTGGTCCTC
This sequence comes from Ichthyophis bannanicus, assembly GCA_033557465.1. Classification (NCBI taxonomy): domain Eukaryota; kingdom Metazoa; phylum Chordata; class Amphibia; order Gymnophiona; family Ichthyophiidae; genus Ichthyophis; species Ichthyophis bannanicus. Next base: position 1,243,243,063 of record CM066033.1, read on the forward strand.
CGTACTCACCCCAAGTTCCTCCCAAAAGTGGTTTCCGCGTTTCACCTTAACCAAGAGGTGGTTCTTCCAACCTTCTTCCCCAGGCCACATACCAGCAGAGCAGAAGCAGTTCTGCACACCCTGGACTGTAAGAGGGCACTCGCCTTTTACCTGGAGCGTATGCGGGGAAACCGGAGAGCTTCCCAGCTCTTCGTCTCTTATGACCCTAGTAAACTGGGTCTACTTGTCTCCAAGCGCAGGTTATGCACCTGGGTGGCAGACTGCATCGCCTGGGTGTACAGGGCAGCTGACCTCCAGCTGCAGGGCCGAATCACGGCCCACTCTGTCAGGGCTAAGGCCACATCAGTGGCTAACCCACCGCTCTGTTCCGTTGGCAGACATCTGCCGGGCCGCAATTTGGTCTTCAAGCCAGACTTTTGCAGCCCACTACTGCCTGGAGAGAGAGTCCCGGCAGGACAGTGTTTTGGGTCAGGCGGTACTCCTTAACCTATTCGAGGTTTAGGCAACTCCTACCCTCTGACCCTTTGGTGTCAGGCTACCATGGGGATGTGTTCTCTGAGAAAAATTCTATCACTGCTGCTGCAGCTCTTCTAGAGGGAGCCATTTTCAGCTATGGGTTCTTGATAGCCTATAGCTAGGGAGTCCCATATGTGAGGACTGACTTCCTGCTTGTTCCTGGAGAAAGCGTAGTTAGTCACCTGTAACAGGTGTTCTCCAGGGACAGCAGGAATCAGTCCTCACGATCCTCCCTCCTCCCCTGGAGTTGCAGTCCTTTGATTAATTTTTTCTCATTTTTGCCGTCTTTTTAGCTATCTCCATCTGACCGAGCAAGGTGGCACCCTTGGGCGGGAAGGGGATCGCGCATGCGCGATGCAATCCCAAAGGCTTTCTTTGAAAGCTGGGGAATTGCTCCGCACGAGGGCTCCGTCAGCGCCGATGTCACCCATATGTGAGGACTGATTCCTGCTGTTTCTGGAGAACAGCTGTTACAGGTGAGTAACTAAGCTTTATTCCCCTAGGAATTGATTATGCAGGGGAATCTTTAAAAAAGATACCTCTATAGCAAGTACCTAATATTTCATTAGAAGCAAAGATTTTCTATGCAGCTAAATAGCATGAGCTACTGCACTTTCTGCCCATAAAACAATAAATCCTTTTTCTTAAAATTGGACTTTAGAATTATTATTTTAAGGCACATTTTAGAGTAAATGCGGAGATCAGAATTGACATATTGAGGATGGGAGGTACTCAGTTCCGATGGCATTTTAGAAATGGCTCTGCTAAAGATATACAGAAAGAGGTGCAAAGATGCACAGGGCGTTATATCCACATGCAGTGGGTGGAGCCGTTTCACAAATGCATACATAGGAAAAATCGATGAACGTGTAAGCGCTGCCATTTCACAATGTGCAGATATAAATGTCGGCACTTACATGCAAACTTAGATGTACAGATGCCCTTAATTAGCTAGAGGACTCTGTCTTTACCTCATTTCAGTTTGGAAGGGGATGGCCAGTGGAATCTCTCATTTTGGTGAGAGTACTTTCATTGTAAGCCTCTGCGCTACAGTAGCTTTCTATCTTTTTTATAATTTGCCCAGTTTTCTATTCTCTCATTCTTCTGCTTTTTCTCTTCACTCTGCATCAATAAATTCTGTATCTTCCTTTCTCAACTACTGACTTTTTTAGTTCCTTCAACCCACCCACCCCTTGACTTATCTTTCTTGTATAGCCTTCCTGGACTCATTAACACTATTACTCACCTGCCTCTCTATATTATATCTCCTCTAATTTGTAGTCTCTCCTCCTCTTCTATTCTTATGGCTCCATATCGCTTTCTCTTCTTATCATCTCTTCCCCTCATTCCCACAGCTCCAAACCCCTACTCATTGTCATCCATGCCTTTGTCCAGGTGCAGGATGGGGGGTTAGCTGGCCCGGGACCATCTGTCAATCTGTGTTGTAATAGTCCAGATGCTCTTTCTTTGAGTCCTGATCTCCGCTCGCCACCCATTCCTCCAGCAGTTAGCCAGGATATCATAGGCGTGGTTTCTACCCCGATTGGGGGGGGGGGATAGTATAACTGGATTAAATGATACCCAAAGTCAGGAAGTTAATATCTATTCATCTGCATCCTCGGTTAAGGTTTTTTCCCCAAAGGCAGCCCCTCTGGTGGGAGAAGCTGGAGATAGGATCCCAGCTATGGCAGGTGCTTCCCTTAAGCCCATTGTTTTTGGTGGGGCTTTGGGGAGTGACTCACCCATGCCTATGACTCCTTCCAAGGAAGTTAGTAATTTGAAAATCTGGTGAATTGAAGCTAAGATGGATGCCCCCAGAGGGGGCTGTTAGATGACACCAGAGGAAAATATTGTCTCTGGAAGGGGCCAACAGCTCATTATTGAAGGGCTTGAAAACTCTCTGAAATTATTGAATTTAAGATTTGTGAATTTTCCTTATTGTGCTAGGATATTAACAGCAGAAATGCTGACGTCTTATTTTTTGAGTGTGTTGTATATGGTGGAAGACCGACTCCCTGTAGTGTCTTATGCTTATTATCTTCTATAAAAAATATTGGGGGGAAGGAAGTTTGGTCTGTCCACTGGAGGACGATTTGGCTGCTTTTTTGGAGACTTCTGAGAAGTCATTTAACAGGGGTACTGTGGTGTCTTCCTTTAGAAGTCTCCAAGATAAAGAGCGTGTCTTTTCATCCTTCTCAATTATCGCACAATTATCGCACAATTATCGCACAATCGCTCTGATCCCACATGCCAGCAAGATTCTACTGAAGATTATTCAAAAGAGACTACAGCCATACCTAGAACAAGAACTACCTGAAGTGCAAGCAGGGTTCAGGAAAGGGCGAGGAACGAGAGACATCATTGCGGATGTGAGATGGATCCTTGAAAAGACTAAAGAATACCAAAAGGATATCTATTTGTGCTTTATCGACTATAGCAAGGCTTTTGACTGTGTAAACCATGAGAAACTCTGGGCCACATTAAGAAGCATGGGTATACCAGAACACCTGATCGTTCTCTTGCGTAATCTGTACATTGATCAAGAAGCAACAGTTCGAACGGAACAAGGAGAAACAGAATGGTTTAAAATAAGCAAAGGTGTAAGACAAGGCTGCATACTTTCCCCCTACCTGTTTAATTTATATGCAGAACAAATCATCAGAGAAGCAGGACTGTATGAAGACAACAGAGGTGTGAAGATTGGTGGAAGACTCATCAACAACCTTCGCTATGCTGATGATACCACATTACTGGCTGAAAGCGAAAATGATCTGAAACATTTGCTTCTCACAATCAAAGAACATAGTCTCAAAATGGGCCTGCACCTTAATGTACAGAAGACAAAGATCATGACAACTGGCATAATCAACAGGTTCATCGTTGAAGGAGAAGAAATTGAAATTGTGAACAACTTTAACCTACTTGGATAAACTATCAATAAAGAAGCAACAAGCAGTCAAGAAATCAGACGACGCATTGCTCTTGGCAGAATGGCTATGAAAGACCTAGATAAGATTCTCAAGAGCAGAGATGTGTCTCTCCATACAAAGATTCGACTTGTTCAAGCCATGGTATTTTCAATAACATCATATGGATGTGAAAGCTGGACAGTGAAAAAGACAGACAGGAAGAAAATTGATGCCTTTGAATTATGGTGCTGGCGGCGAATACTGTGTATACCATGGACTGCCCGAAGAACAAACCAGTCGGTACTAGAGGAGATCAAACCTAAGCTTTCTTTAGAAGCTCAGATGACAAGACTTCGGCTTTCATACTTCGGACACATCATGCGAAGAGAGAGATCATTAGAGAAAGACATCATGCTTGGCAAGATAGAAGGTCAACGCAAAAGAGGAAGGCCAGCAATGAGATGGATCGCTACAATAACAGCAGCTACGGGTACCAGTCTGTCGTCAATGAGCCGCCTGACTGAAGACCGAACACAATTTAGGATAGCTATCCAGAGGGTCGCCATGAGCCGACTCCGACTCGACGGCACTTAACAACAACAAGGAGAGAGGGGTGTCCTTTCACAGTTTTCTTGTTTATGTTTACCCTGATGTTTCTACTAGGACCCAATTAATTTGGAGAGGATTTCTTCAGCTAAAGTCTAGGGATTTGGCTTTACCTTCTGCCTTGCTCTGAACACATGCATTCTCTTAAGACAGGTGCTAGATCTTGGACATACCAATGTCAACCATTTTGGGAATGTTCAGGACCTCATTAACATATTTCTCAAAAAGAATAGCAGGGGATAATAATCATCTAATAGGAAAAGTACGGAAATATAGATTTTTGGATATTGTCGCACCGCCGCCCTAGTGGTCAAAGGTGGTTAAGGCAGGTCGGGTGGACATGAGTTATTTTTCTGGTTTGAGTTTGGTCCTTGTATGCGGGGTCTGGGTATCTGTTCCCAGTGGCCTTCCGTGTACCAAAGCCTCAAGTAAACACAAAGTCCGAGAGTAGGGAAAGAAAGGCTTTTTTTTATTTCCCTTAATGCACAATGATTCAGGTAGTGGAATCTACGTCAACATAAAGAAACCTTACTTCAGGTAGAAAAGAAACATAACCAGTTATTACTTTATCCACTGTTATCTTCACAGGAATTTATACAATAAAACACACAGTCTTTGCTTGCTGAGCCCTGCTTTATACACTAGGCAGGGATTCTAGGCTTCCTGCCTGACAGTAGCTACAATCCATGGGCACTTCGGATGGGTCCTCAGTAAATTCCACCTGCATGGGCTGTGGGTCTGAGAGCTGTGACTCTGTATCAGTGTAGTCTGGTGGAATACGCTGAGGCTTTTCATATACAGCTTGTATCAGCCTCCAATGTTCTGGGCCTAGGTTTAGGCCTTGGTCATGTGAATGCTTGCTATGAGAATACCTTCCCTTGTCCTGGTGCCTTGTATTAAACAGTCTTTCATCTGGTAAAAGCTTGTGTCTTGTCTTACAAACAGCTTGATAAGGCGAGCACACCCTTGTTCCTTGTGCTCCCTGTGTCACCAGGTTATAACGGTTAGAAGTATAAAAATGTGGATTACCTTGTTCTCCAGGCTTATCCCAGTGAGCTGAGGCTTGAGGCCTAGTCCTGCTGCAATTCAGCCTTACTCGAGTAGCAGGCCTCCCACTGTCCAGCTGGCCTTCGGGTGGAGTTATCTCTCTCTCACACCCATACCTCTTTCTCCTTGAATGAGGAGTGTTACCACCTATGGCAATGACTTCACCACCCTTCTGGTAACTTCCACAGGGTCCTGAGTCTGCTGGTACCGGTTCATCAGATAAACCTCTGACCTCTGCTTCTCTCCTGGTACCTTTCCTCCCAGTGTCTCTTTGCCAAGAACTCCTGGTGTCTTGCTGCACCGGACTCCCTGTGTCTCCTTGCCAGGAACTCCTTCCTCTCGGGTCTCTTTGCCAAGACTCCTTCTCTTTCTCTTCTCCTCCTTCTCCCTTTCCAACTTCACAGCCTTTCTTAAGAGGAACTCCCCCTTTCCTGGATTGGCTGTTGGCCGGCATCACATCACAAGCTCTGGGGTGCGGTTCTCTAGGCCCTGGAAGGTCTCTCTTGCTCCCCCTATCTGGCTCCTCGTAATGTCGCATCTGGTGTTGGAATCTTTTTTCTGAATTTAAAACCTTTTTTCCTGTTTGCATAGGCTCTGCAGTACCACATATCCCCCCTCTTAAAATATGACGGGCTGGTGAAGCCCCCTTCACACAGCATGGAATACGTGACATGGCGTCGGCATTGAACTGTAATTTGCTGGTACCATATGTCTTCCGCCTGTTATCCACTACTATCTCTTCTGGGTGATATGTGTTGGCTACTGAGGCTAGTAAAACCGATCGGTCGTGCCAAGACCGAAGAGCATTAATATGGTAAATTTGTGTGTGTCCTTTGGTATCCTGGACTTCGTAGGAGGTGGGTCCCTTAGGCTTAACTATCACATGAGGTCCCCTCCACCGAGCCTCGAATTTAGGAGTAGCTCCTGATACCAGGACCATCACTTTTTCTCCTGCTTTTAGTTGTCTAGGCTTTGTCCGCTGATCATAATACCTCTTCTGTTTTAGTTGACTCTCCTCCAAATTCTCACTCGCCACCTGGGGAAGTGCGTTCCAAGCGCGTTCTTAGGTTCTTTAGGAATAGAGGCACCCCTATTTCCGTCTCCACGGGTTCAACCCATTGCTCCTTTAAGACGTCTAATAGGCCTCTGGGGGGGTCTTCCATACAGAGGTTCGTAAGGGGAAGTGCCCAAGGACTTCTGTCTTCTTTCCCTGCAGGTGTACAAGACAAATGGTAGCATAGTATCCCACTCGGACATTTGTCCACCCAACGCACGCCGGAGCATCTGTTTTATGCTTTGATTCAAGCGCTCCACCAGGCCATTACACTGGGGATGGTAGACTGCGGTTTTCTTGTGGTGGATGCCAAAGGCGTCCCAAACCTGAGCAAGGTATTTTGACAGGAAATTGCTGCCTCTATCTGTCAGGACCTCCTGCGGGAATCCGATCTCGCAGAATAGTTTAACGAGTTCCCCGGCAATTGCTTTAGCCGAAATATTTCTCAGAGGGACCGCCCATGGGAAACGGGTGGCCTGGTCAATGATTACCAGCATATATTGGTATCCTCTAGGTGTTTTAATGAGGGGACCCACTATGTCCATGGCTAATCGCCTCACTGGATCCAAAATCACGGGCATTGGTACTAAGGGTACTGCAGGGGGTTTGTGCGGAGCCACTCTTTGACATGACGCACAGGATTCGCAAAAACGCGTTGCTTCCCGGAATACTCCTGGCCAGTAAAAGCGGGCCAAAATCTGGTCGAGGGTTCCCTGCGTTCCCTTATGGCCCCCTACGGGATGGTCGTGGGCCAACCGTAGGACCAGCGATTTAAATGCGTTTGGTACTACCAATTGTTTTCGCAAAGATCCAGTTCGCGGGTCCATACTCTCTCGGTAGAGTATCTCCTCCTCCATAATAAACCTGGGGAAGGAACTTCTTTCTTCCTGTGCTTGCTCAAAGGCGTGGGCTAATACCGGGTCTGTAGCTTGCTCCCTTTTGAAGGAGGGAAACTTCTCCAGCAAATCCGCTGGTACCCAGGGTATCCCCTCTCCAGCTTCCAATTCTGCACGTCCTTGCGAGCGGCATCTTTGCTCCCTCCTTCGCTCTGCTTTAGTTTTCCGTCCTCTCCCCACGGGTTCCTCAATTAGGTCTTCATGCGCGGGAAGGACCCCAAAAGTAGTATCTGTAGAACATGAAGGCTTTTCACCCCCTTGGGTCTGGGATCTTGTAGAAACTAAAGCCTTTCTTGGATTAGCGCCTGTCTTTGAGCTGTTTGGCTGTGACTCAGGGTTACCTACGGGCTCATGCCCACTACAGGTGGAATTTGGGACCTTCTGAGGAGATAAACCCTCTCTCAGACTCTTTCGAAATTGTGGCCAGTCGTGGCCCAATACCAACTCTTGTGGAAGTTTTGGGACCACGGCCACCAACATTTCCTTTTTTATTCCCAAACCTTTAACCCAAAGTTTATACACGGGGTAGCTAGTAGCTGATCCGTGAATGCACTTTATTTTAACCTGCCCTTCTGGATATTCAGGGACTGACCACCCCTGGCTTCTGATCACAAACCATAGCCTTTTGGAGATCATGGTTTGGTCAGCGCCTGAATCCAGAAGTGCCTTTGCGTTAACACCATGTATTTTTACCTTTAATACAAAGCCCTCTCTCATGATCTTTGGGACTTCTCCCACTAGTGCAATGCGAGAATAGCATTCTTTTTTCACATGTCCTCTCTTACCACAGGAAAAACATCTTTTCACAGTTTCAATATCCTTAGGGTCATTACCTTTCCTAGTGCTATACGTGGGTCTGGAAGGACTACCTACCCTTCGAGCTTCCATCCCTATAGTCAGTTTGGGAACCCCTAGCTTTGGCTGGGTCACTCTCTCGGCTTCTAGATATCTCTCAGTAAGGGCTATTGCCTCGGTAGTGGTACAGCAATTTTGGAGGATTAAGAAATTCTGCACCCTACTCGGCACTGCATCTAAGAATTGCTCCAATATTACGGCGTCCATCAGAGTTTCTATATTTTTTTTCTCCGGCTGTAGCCATTTATACGCCAGGCTCTTTATTCTATGCCCCAGGGCTTTTGGTGTTTCGTCTGGGCTAAGGATAGTGGCCCTAAACATTTTTTTATATGCCAATGGGGTGAGGGCTAGGCGATCTCTGATTGCCATCACGACTTCTTCGTAATTATCCGCCAATGATGGAGGCATTGACCGGTAGGCGGCCAGAGCCTCCCCTGTCAGGGACGCGGCTAGTCTGACAACCCATTGCTCGGTCGGCCACCGAGCTGACTTCGCTATCCTACTAAAGGAATCTAGAAAATCATCGAGGTTATCATTGGGACTTAATTTCCCCACCGTTAGATCATTGCATGACCATTGTCCAAGCTCCGTATTGTACAGTCCAGTTGCTTGCAACTTCTCGGCCTTCACCTTCGCCATCTCCTCCCGCTGCTGGGTTAGCCAATTGTCCATTGTCTGCAGGACGGGTGATTGCTGTGCTTGCATGGCTCTCAACGCTTGTGCTTGATTTTGCAATGCCAGTTCTGCCTGCTTATCAAACTGATGAGCCATTCATGCACACAATTCTTTGGGCTCCATGGCGAATCTGCAACAAGGAAACACAAAAAAAACCACAACCAAGTGTGGCTCTTCTAACAATTTTTTTCTTTCCTTTCCTCCTTTTTTTTTTTTCCCTATACTTTCCCTGGCATCCTACACTTATTCAGGTATATTTACATTTTACCTGATGGTAGGGTTGAATCAGCTCTGGAACAGTACTCGTTGCTGTTGCACTCCCCGCTGACAGTTGGGCACAGGATTTTTCCTTTTCAGGATTTTCTCCACTCCACTCCGGTTTAGACTGCTCCACTCCGGGTCTTCCTTCAATCCGGTTTCTTTAGACCATCCGTTCCGGGCTTTGTATTCCAACCTGGGTTTATTTATTTTTCCTCTGAAACCTGTAGCTCAAGCTTCTCTTTGCGGCTGACGTAGGCTCCCCCAATATATCCTGCCAACTACGCCAGTTTTCATGTCACACCGCCGCCCTAGTGGTCAAAGGTGGTTAAGGCAGGTCGGGTGGACATGAGTTATTTTTCTGGTTTGAGTTTGGTCCTTGTATGCGGGGTCTGGGTATCTGTTCCCAGTGGCCTTCCGTGTACCAAAGCCTCAAGTAAACACAAAGTCCGAGAGTAGGGAAAGAAAGGCTTTTTTTTATTTCCCTTAATGCACAATGATTCAGGTAGTGGAATCTACATCAACATAAAGAAACCTTACTTCAGGTAGAAAAGAAACATAACCAGTTATTACTTTATCCACTGTTATCTTCACAGGAATTTATACAATAAAACACACAGTCTTTGCTTGCTGAGCCCTGCTTTATACACTAGGCAGGGATTCTAGGCTTCCTGCCTGACAGTAGCTACAATCCATGGGCACTTCGGATGGGTCCTCAGTAAATTCCACCTGCATGGGCTGTGGGTCTGAGAGCTGTGACTCTGTATCAGTGTAGTCTGGTGGAATACGCTGAGGCTTTTCATATACAGCTTGTATCAGCCTCCAATGTTCTGGGCCTAGGTTTAGGCCTTGGTCATGTGAATGCTTGCTATGAGAATACCTTCCCTTGTCCTGGTGCCTTGTATTAAACAGTCTTTCATCTGGTAAAAGCTTGTGTCTTGTCTTACAAACAGCTTGATAAGGCGAGCACACCCTTGTTCCTTGTGCTCCCTGTGTCACCAGGTTATAACGGTTAGAAGTATAAAAATGTGGATTACCTTGTTCTCCAGGCTTATCCCAGTGAGCTGAGGCTTGAGGCCTAGTCCTGCTGCAATTCAGCCTTACTCGAGTAGCAGGCCTCCCACTGTCCAGCTGGCCTTCGGGTGGAGTTATCTCTCTCTCACACCCATACCTCTTTCTCCTTGAATGAGGAGTGTTACCACCTATGGCAATGACTTCACCACCCTTCTGGTAACTTTCACAGGGTCCTGAGTCTGCTGGTACCGGTTCATCAGATAAACCTCTGACTTCTGCTTCTCTCCTGGTACCTTTCCTCCCAGTGTCTCTTTGCCAAGAACTCCTGGTGTCTTGCTGCACCGGACTCCCTGTGTCTCCTTGCCAGGAACTCCTTCCTCTCGGGTCTCTTTGCCAAGACTCCTTCTCTTTCTCTTCTCCTCCTTCTCCCTTTCCAACTTCCCAGCCTTTCTTAAGAGGAACTCCCCCTTTCCTGGATTGGCTGTTGGCCGGCATCACATCACAAGCTCTGGGGTGTGGTTCTCTAGGCCCTGGAAGGTCTCTCTTGCTCCCCCTATCTGGCTCCTCGTAATGTCGCATCTGGTGTTGGAATCTTTTTTCTGAATTTAAAACCTTTTTTCCTGTTTGCATAGGCTCTGCAGTACCACAATATTCAGCAGTGGCGGCTAGTGTGATTACAGTGCCTAGTCATCGCCGTTGAATAGTAAAACCAGATATTCAATATGGGTCCATATCCGGCCACTGGCATTGAATATATGGGTCAACTGCAGAACCTGGAAACTAACCGGGCAGTGGCTCAATGTTGCTGCTGCCCCATTAGCTCCCGTGGGTAAAGATAGGGCTGCTTTTGTTGCACCTATCTTTAACCATGGGTCGCTAACTGGGCAGCGGTTCAATATCACCACTGACCCGTTAGCAGCAGGCACCACCCCTGGAAGTCTCTGATGCTAAGTGGCTAGCATCAGGGCATATAGCGGCGGTACCCATGGATGTTCAGCAGCACTAACCATGTAAATGTCTTTGAATATCGGACCCATAGTAAATAATGGTAGCTAAAGACCAGCCCATATGGCGCTCTAGTCTGCATTGCAAGGTGTTTAGGATGGTAAGTGCTGCCCCATGCTTTTCATTTTAGGTTGTAACTGCTGCTCTGGGACAGCTATCCCTGCTGTTTTTTGAAATATAAGTCATTTAAGTTTTGCTTAGAGCAAGAATGCTGCCTTCCCTGTATCAGGATCCTTTGTGCTTATCCCATGCCTTTTTTAATTCCATCACAGTTTTGGCCCCACCACCTCCACTGGGAAGCATTCCAGGCATCCACCACCCTTTTTGGGAAAAAGTATTTCCCAATATTGCTTTTGAATTTTCCTTCTTTCAGCTTCATTTCATGTCCTCTAGCTTCCTCAACCTACGAAAAGATTTGTTTGCTCATTAATACCTTTCAAGTATTTAATGGGAGGAGAAAGTGTGAGTCAGTCAGGGAGGGAGGGGGCTGAAGCAAAGGGCAATGGGGTGCTCTGAAGGGAGTTAGAGGGGAGGGGAGGGAAGGGCAGGGTCAGCATTACCATTAAGGAACTAGGCAGTCACCTAGAGTGCCAGCCCTCTGGGGGGCACCTGCTGCCACCCCTCACAGGGCCAACAGCAGTGACAATGGCTCCAAAACTGCGACGCAGCATTTACACACTGTCTCCGGGGCTGCTTTGCAGTTTCACTGTTGCTACTTCTGCCCCCTCTGACGTGGACTTCCGGTTTTGTATAAAACTGAAGTTTTCAGCAGAGGGTAGCCGAAATGGCAGATTGGGCAAGAGTGAAACTGCAATACGACCCCGAAGACAGTGAGTAAGTACTGCATCGCAGTCTCAGGGCCATTGCCACCACTGCCGGTCCTGGAGAGGGATGGCAGTGACAGAAATGGGCGTGGGGAGCAGCACGAAGCAGCAAGATGGAGGGCCCGCCTAGGGCACCAACCCTGGGTAGCAGTATGGATGTTGGCCATTGCATGGTGTATGATTGATCAGGGAGAGATATGGTTGCATGTGGGAACAAAATTAGATGAATGGAAGATGATGGGACTATCAGTACGTAATTTTTGTAAGCACGATGCTGCAACATGTCCTTTTAGACTCTTGTAGTGATATGTATAGCAGTGGGCATCCCGGGACAATATAAATCCAACACTGGGTCATTGGAGGGCCAAGCGCAAGGAAGCTTTTAGTGTGATGAATGGGTGAATGTGCTGGAATTGTGAGTGAACCTATCTAATTGTTCTTCATGAAGATAGGTTCTTGGAATGTTGATAGCATCCACTTGCCAATTAAAAAGCAAAGTTTCTTTCTCAGTTGAAGCGGCAAAAAGTGGATATTGCTATGCTGCAAGAGACCCATTTATCAGTAGCAGAACACAATAAATTGAGGTGTGAGTGGGTAAGTAAGGTGTTTGCAGTAACCTTTAATAGTGCAGTGACCATATTGATCTGTAAGGGCACTTCCTTCCAGAACCACACCAAGAGAAAGAGGAATCTTTGGCACTGAAAAGCAAATAAATGGCATTCTGATGGCTTGTGCTGAGAATGACATCTGGTTCTATAAACATAAACTCCATTAATGAGGACACAAGATGGGCAAATTGCTGGCAAGCCTGGTGAAGCCTAGAAGTAGTGGGAAATATATCTCCAAAATCTGCTACCTCAGGTTATGCAAAAGCCAGCTGCATGAAATACGAAAGATGTTTCTGGATTACTATCAAGTGTAAGGCTGAGAATGATGTAGATAGGGAGGCTTTCCTTGCACACTTCAATTTTTGACTGAAGTAGAAGCTTGACCTCTGGAGGAGTCTCTGACTGCACCTGAAATTAGGACTGCAATTAGAAGCCTAAAGATGGCTAAAACGCCTGACCCATATGGACTAAGTGATGAGTTCTATAAGATTTGAGGATCTTGTTGTCATCCTGTTACAGGAAATGCTGGCCATGGACACATGAGGATGTATCAAAATCAAGCTCATGTGATTCTTATCCCAAAGTGGGGAGGAATCCAAGTTAGTTGGTTAATATCAACCAATATCTCTGATCGATCAGAACCTTAAGATACTGACTTCCGTGCTGGCAGCCACATGGTCATTCCCAATTTAGTACGTGTGGATCATATTGATTTTGTTCAAGGGTCAACAAGCTGCCACCAACATTATTCATGCCTTCAGGGTCATGAAAATGAGTCACCCTGTCAGAGTCTACCCTATCCTGGTAAGTCTATATGTGGAGAAGGCCTTTGACAAGGTGAATTGGGAATATATCTTCAGTCCTAGTAACTACTTTCAAAATACCAGTTAAATTATTATCAGAAACTAGCTCCACTTTGAACAAAGAAAACAGGGTTTTTTTTTGATAATGAGAAAACTAAAAGCTAGTATATGTATTGAACAGAACCAGCAATAACTACTGTCCTGCTCTTCCCACGGTGGCATTTCACGAGGTCTCCTTCCTGTGATTCAGTCTGTTGTATAACAGAAAAATGAAAGAGGGATTGGCCAGTTCACTCCCCTCACTTTCCCCCCACCTAGCTCACTGCTCTGTTTTACCTTGGCTCACTGAAATTGCATAGATACGGGATGATGGATGGTAGAATGCACGACTAACCACTAAAACTCTTTGCTTCACCTGTACAAAAGCAAGCACAGGACAGAAGCACTAATCAAAATGTTAAAGTAGTAATCTGCTGGTTCGGGGTTATTCTTAATTTTAGGTATTGTAGACGAACAATTTCCAAACTATGTGCAACCTGTATATCAATTTTAAAGGGGAAGATTTCCCTTTGAACATTAAGTTGGCAAATCATATACACACAAATTTGCATCTGCTATTTGTGTGGGCACCTTTTCCATGAAAGTGCAAAGATGCGTGCATAATGCCACCACAACTTTATCCCCTGGAATGTTTCTTCCGTCCGAGCATAAAATTACAAATGGCAGAGGCACCATGCACATAATTTTACCTACAGACAGGCAGTTTTCAAAAAGCTCATTTTCATACAGAAACCCCTTTTTAGGTACATTTAGCATAAGCAATAGTGCCTTTTGTCACGGGTCCATCCATTTGTTTATGTATTTGTTTTGTCTGTCCGTATGCATAGGGTTTGGATTAAGACAAGTAGGCAGCAAAGATGGAAGAGGCCGCAATCGTGGTGAAGACTGTTGTTATCTGGGAATTGAGATGAATGCATGGGGACAAAAGGCCACAATGTGTATATGTCAAAAGAACATATACCCAGGCATCCTACAGAACATATACCCAGGCATCCTGCAGAACATATACCCAGGCATCCTACCACTGCACCACACACATACAGACACCACACACCCCCTGCACCACACACACCCACAGGCACCCAACCTCTGCACCCCCCCCCCCCCACACACACACAAAGAGGCACCTCACCCCTGTACTCATACATACACACACAGAGACCCCTGTACTCAGACACTCACTATCTGATGATAAGCACAAATATATAGATAACACCTGTTATAAAAATGTCTCATACAGCCCCTGCTAACATAATGAGACACACTTTATCATCTCTCTTCAAACCTGAGGGATAAACAACGCCATTTTGCCATACTATGTGTATTCTTTTCAACTTATTTATGCATATAAATGCCTTTAAAAATTGCCCCCTGCCTTCCAACCCGTGCCAACTTCTCTTGTTTAGCTTTTCACTACAAGTCGCTGGTGAGGCCTCACTTAGAATATTGTGTTCAGTTTTGGAGACCATATCTCGCAAATGATATAAAAAGTCTGGAAGCGGTTCAGAGGAAGGTGACCAAAATGATTTGGAGCCTGCGTCCTAAGACTTATGAGAAGAGACTTGAAGACCTAAATATGTACATTCTGGAGGAGAGGAGGGATAGGGGATATATGATTCAGACCTTTAAATACTTAAAGAGTATTAATAGACAAACAAATCTCTTCCAAAGATGGGGAAGCTGTAAAACTAGAGGGCATAACATGAAGCTGCAAGGGGTAAACTGAAAGGCAATGTCAGGAAATACTTTTTCTTTGAAAGGGTGGTGGATGCTTGGAATGGTGGGGGCAAATACAGTGACAGAATTCAAAATGGCATGTGGACACAGTAGATCCCTTTATAGCAACAGGATAAAATCAAAATAAACATAACTATCTCTTATATCTGAACAAATAGGGGTGACCTACACGGAGCGGTGGGTACACCCCTAAACAAAGGCATGGGGAGGGGCGACCAGGACGGAGCGGCAAGTGCTCCTACTCTTGACGCCTTTCAGGGCAGACTGGATGGACCATATTGGTCTTTATCTGCTGTCATTTACTATGGTACTATGTTCTTTCTGTTTCTTTGCTTCTTTTTCCCCACCTCTCAGCAAAGGGCTGCTCAGTTCAAAATTCCAAGTGAGTTCTAAATTGACTGATGACATTGGATTATTATTGTTTAGAACTACTAGGAGACTGAAATACTGTAGAACAAACCACAAAAGATCCAACCTACTCCTGAGTCTGAGATGGGCTGGAAAAGATGCACATGTGCATCTGATTTTAGACGAGCACTTCATAGTAACATACATAATAACATAGTAACATAGTATATGATGGCAGATAAAGACCAGTATGGTCCATCTAGTCTGCCCAGCAAGGCGGCAAGAGTGGGTGCACCTGCCACTCCGTGCAGGTCACCCTTCCCCATGCCTTTATTAAGGGGTGTACCCACCGCTCCGTGTATGCAAAATGCAGTCAGAAACACCCATGGCTATGCCAGTGACAGGGCACAAATAGGACTGGAAAAGTGCTCGTTTAGGCAATTCAACAACTGTAAGAAAAAGAAGGGACTACCCCCTCACTCCCCCGACAGTTTTTGCTCCTTCAAAAAATTATGATAGTAAATTAAAAAGCATTTGACCTAGCTCCTGCACTGCTGCATGCCCCTCTTTTCAAGATGGCAGGCCAGAGATACACCGGCACATTCAGGAATAGGGTTGCAGGCACATCTCTTCTCAGAATGGCAGATGTCCTTATCTGACAAGTACAGGTTTCTAAAATTGGCTGAACACCTGCACATGTTGGACCCTTCACTCTGCACATCCCCGTTTTCCCTTTTATCTCTCTGACATGTGTATCTTTCAGACTGAGGAATAGCCAATGCCCACCGTCTCTGCTATCCCTTCTACTGATTTTCCGACATTTTGGCTTGGACAACCTAGATTTCACCTACATGGCTTTACTATAATGTGCCTTAATGAATGCATGTATGACTTTTAAATTGACGTAACTATTGGTTACTGGAAGAAATTAATTCTAATATAATAGTCTGGAAATACCTCAGGATGAAGTAGATTCTAAATCCATAATTATTACTTATTGAAAATACAAGTTGGTAATTCATGAACTTACCACTGACTGGGTTCCCCGTGTGGATGACGTTGTTGCAGGAGTTATAGTGATTGTGCTGGTCACTTTGTTAGCTACCGATCTTGAAGGCAGATTGTTCCTAGGGGAACGGAGAACTGTACCAGTTGTACTTTCCTTGTTTTCCGTGGCTACATTTAGAGGTCGTACTGTTATTAATGGACTTACTCCCTCAGAAGAAGCAACAGGAGATCTTTTAAACTGGGAACCCAAATGAATGTGAATTTTGTTGTCCTCAGTTGTTATAATATTGGCATTAGAGTTATATTTGCGTATTGGCATTGGCACAGTTTGTTTTTCTGGAGTTACTTTGAAAACCGCACGCCCCATAGTCGTTTCTTGTGATTCAGGAGACACTGATATTTCTGCAGGTGCTGCAGATGTTGACACAGTTAGTATCTGGATTGGGGATGTAGGTCTGTCAGTGAAAGGTGTTTTCATACTTTCTGTAGACGTTTCTCTGGAGAAGGTTGTTATAGTTACAGGAGACATGGCACGTTCTGGTGATTCAGAGTTTTTACCACCTTTTACTTTCTGTGATGTAACATTTGAAGAAGGAATAATAGTAATCCTTGGTTTCTGGTGTCCCAAAGTAGGGATCACAGTTGTGCTTGAAAAGAAATCCTCAGCAGGTGGGCTAGTTATTTCCAAAGTAGCTGTGCTATTCTCATGATCTGGAGTCACCCGAATATGAAGAGGTTGCCCCTGCTTTGGTGAAAGGATAATCCCTCCAGGTCGACCGGGACTACTATTTGCTCGAGTTCCTTTCTCAGGAGTGAGCTGAGGACCATTCTCCCTCTTTCTCATCCAAGGGATCCAAGATTTCCTGATGTTGATCTCATTTGCTGCTGGAGGGTACCTTTCAAGAGCAGGGGACCGTTCCATGGGTTTCCTCAGCCCAACTTGCCTCAGATTGCTCATGATATGATTCTCCTCTTGAAATGATTTCCTTATGAACACTGCTGGAGTTTCTTCTTCTGCTGTTTCACTGGACATGGCATCAGTTTGCACACCTGTTGAAGTCACGGGAACATCTACCAACCGTCTACCATTCATGCTAGGTCTGATGGCACGACTGTAACGTTTGGAAAGTTCCAATTCTTTTGTCAGATTCATAACATCTTGTCCCATATTCTTATTTCTATTTTCTTCTTCTATAAATCTAGTCTGAAGAACTGAATAGGCAACTTGTAATTGTGACAATTGATCTTCTTTATTCATCAGCTCATGGATCTTCTCCTTAAGAGCTTGAACCTCGGCTCTTAAATCTCTGCTTTTGGCCTCTTCCAGTCGAAATCTGTGTCGAAGTTCTGCTTCCTGGCTTACTATCTCACCCTTCTCTATTGCTTTGTTTTTGCCAATTTGGATCTTCATTTCCTCCAGTTGCTGAAAAAGGTAGTTTGCTCGATCTTGTTCAGTCCTAAATTTCTGTTCTAGTTGGTCATACTCATCCTCGGTCTTCATTAAATCACCCTCAACCACTTCCAGTTGTTTGAGACGATTCCTCAGTCTATCAATCTCAAGGATTAGCTCCTTAGTTTTGTTATCCTCTTGGCAGGTAGCTTCAAATTCTTTATTTGCTCTCATTTCTTCTGCTTCTCTTTCCGCTTCTTCTATACTTTCTATTTTCTTTTTAAACAGATCAATCTTCGAATCTAATTCTCTTGACTTTTCTTCTTCATGTCTCAGTTTGCTCATCCACTCATCCCTTTCTTTAGTCAAACGGTATACTTTTTTTTCCATTTCAGATTTAAGTTTCAAAAGCTTTTTACTTTCATCTATCAGTTTTTCTGTTACTTCCATAACTTTACCTTGCTCTGTCTTTAAGTTCTGGTTTAAGTCCTCAACTTTATGCTCTTCTTGTTTTATTTTCTCCATCATATTTTTTCTTTCATCTACCAGCATAACAGTAAATGATTTTAGTTTTGTGAGATCATCTTTTAAACTGAGCTCAGCTTTCTCAAGTCTCCCTTCTGAAGACTCAAGTTCCTTTACCCGAGTCTTTACTGCTTCTAACTCATTTATTAAGTCTTTAGTTAGATTTTTTTCTCGCTCCAAATTAAAGTGAAGCTGGGAGCATTCAGACCTACTTTTGTTAAATGCCTCTTCCAACTTTTCCAATTCCAACATTCTCTTCTGCAATTTTTCTACTTCCAGTTTCAGTTCGTTGCTGTGGTGTTCTTCCTCTTGTAGTTTCTTTTTCAGCTCTTTACACTGTGATTCAGTTTTTGTGATCTCTTCATCTTTGCCTTCCATTTCAAGCACACGCTTACGTAAGTTTTCCACCTCAGCCATCAAACTAGAGTTCCCACATTCTCCTTTTGCTATTTTCTCTCTAAGTTCTTTTAATTCTTCGTCTGCTTTCTGAAGATTTTGGTTTGTTTCTTCTAGTTCTTCTATTTTGCGAGTGAGACCCACAAATTTAAGTCTAAGATGTCGATTATTGGATTCTTGATTGTCCAGTTTAGCAGTCATTTCTTCATGCTCCAGTGAATACTTTGAAGTCTTGTGTTGAAGCTCTGCTTCCAGACTTATCAACTTTTGGCTATCTTCATTTGCTTTTAAGGAAATAGCTCGAAGTTTCTCATCTTCTTCCTGCAGCTTCTGAGTAAGGTCTTGTATCTTTTGACTTTGCTGATCCAATTGTTCGATGTGTATTTGTCTTTCATCCACTAGCATGAGTGCAAATGATTTGAGTTTGACCAATTCATCTCTTACTTTATTGAGCCTTTTGGTGTATTCTTTATCTTTGCGAGTTTGATATGCTTTCTCTTGCTCAAGAAGTTTCTTTAATCTGAAAAAGACATTCAAAATTACTTGTATTATAAAACAAGGCAAACTATTTGTATATGCAACAGAATTTTACTCTTTTTCTACCAGTAGTATTTTGCTTTCCTTGTCATATATAGCTATTGGTCATTTTTCAATTACAATTCCTCACCTCAATAGACAGTCCATTTAATAAAACTTTGTCATCCATTGCCACATTTGAGAAAAAGAGAGTATGCTTTAAATTATGTTAAGAATATCAGTGTTTCAGAATAAACTGGGGTATTGAACTCTGATCCTTGAGGGCCAATTCCTTGTCTGCTTTACAGGTTATCCCTAATGCATATGCATTAAGATGGATATACATACACCTGAGATAGTGTGGACATTTTTCATGCACATTAATCAGGAACCATCTGAAAATGATAGTAGGATGTGGCCATTGAGGAGCAGAGTTGGACACCCCTGTGGTAAGATAAATAAAAGGTGTGAGGCAGTATAATGAATAGATTAAGCCGTGGTTTCAACAGATTTTTCTTCCATATCAAATTCACTTGAATCTTTTGATGTTTCAATATTTATTCAACTCACTAATTTAAAAACTTACTGGGGCAAGTTTACTAAAGTCTGATAAGGATTCCCACTTTATGTGTGTTGGGAGTCAAAAATTATCATGGGAAGTACAATGGTCCTGTGTTAACTACTAGTTGCATGCTTAGCATATCCTTCAGCAGTTACTGCACTGAGAAGTACCTCACTGTACCAAAACATTTAGCACAATTAATGAGAGTGGATTTAATGTAAAATGTATTTATTTATTTAAAAAAAGCTTATATATTGCCAATTGTTAAAGCATTCATGGTGGTGTATAAAACATAAAATCAACACCATTACAAAACATTGACGATTAGTGCACATTAATTACCCCCACACTAATGTTCAGTCAATGCCCATTCTCTGTCCCTAATCTGTCCAATCCCCACCCCATCAAGTGCTAAGCATAGCATGGGATTTTTAATATGCTGCCTGTTTTACTGCATGGTATCAGTTACCATGGTCCCACACCAACTGCGCTCAAGCGCATGTTAACCATTAGTGCATGTTAGTAAATATGCCCCACCATGTTTAGAGCTAATACACTGTAAAACTGCATTAAAATGGATGCTTCCCTTTGCAGTTAACATCCTATTGTCTGATACTGTTAGCTGAAAACGTATCTGTTGTACATTGTATTTTTTTGCTTGGAAGAAGACAGTTTAGAAGTCAAGCAAATTAGCAACCCCACTCCCCCCCCCCCCCCAGTCATTGGGTTAGCCAACAAGAACACCACCTGTTGCACACCACATGTCCTTATGGTTGAAATTCACATACAGTACCTGTCAGGAGGTCTTGTTTAGATAATACCATATGTTTATGTTTATTTAGAACTTTGTATACTGCTTCTCCGTGTAAAGACAAAGCAGTTTACAAGTCAAACTACAATATAACAGAAAGAAACAAAAAGAAAGGAACACCATAAATCAACAGGAAAGTGAAAGGTTTGGACAAGTTCCTGGAGGAAAGGTCCATAAACCATCATTAAGAAGTGACCGAAGATATCAATGCTTGACCCAGTACAAGCATTGTGGAAATTGTGTCTCTTGGGGAAACTGCTAGGTACATATGACCTAGATTGGCCACTGTTGGAAACAGAATACAGGGCTTGATGGACCTTGGTCTGACCCAGTTTGGCATATCTTATGTTCTTATGTTCTTATCTTTTGCACTAGATCTGGTGTTCCACTAAGGACTAGGTCTAATATGGCTTTCCCTCTGGTCGGTTCATGAACCAGCTGCTCCAAGAAGTAGTCATTTATTTCATCTAGGAACTTTATCTCCCTAGCATGTCTTGCCATGACACTGACCCAGTCGATACCGGGGTAATTGAAATCACCCATTATTATTACTGCGCTGTGCATCCTTGACAGTAAGTACATTGCTGAGATTCTTCTTGAGGCATCCAAGCTCTCCAACAAAAGTGAAGATGGTATGATACAAAAAGAAGAGAGCTGGACATAAGTCACCTGAGCCTGCAGAATCAACACTCCAACTCCAACTCCACCATCTCTCAAGCTGAAGAACCAGTATGCAGCCATGGAATTGGAGGAAGTGAAAATATCCCAGGAACAGGAATAACTAGAGCTCAAACACCCCAAAATTGCATAATCAATAACCAGAAGGAAGCAAAGAGTAATGGTGATTGGTGACTCTCTTCTGAGGGGTACTGAGGTGTCCATCTGCTGACCAGATCTGATGTCCAGGGAGGTGTGCTCTCTGCCAGGTGCCAATATCTGAGATACTATGGAGTGTTTGCGAGACTCATCTAATCTACTGACTATTATCTGATACTGCTCATCCATGTTGGCACAAATGATACTGCTAATATCCTTCCAAACACATCAAGAGTGACTTCATGGCTCTGGGAGAGAGGGTGCTCAGATAGGTTCAAAGGTAGTACTCTCCTCAATCCTTTCTATGGAGGGTAAAGACCAAGGCAAAGAAGCTTGCATTCTAGAGATGAATGCATGGTTGCATGGTTGGTGTCATTGAGAATGATTTGGTTTCCTGGACCGTGGGATGATTTTCCAAGAGCTGCTGAGCAGAGATGGTGTCCATTTATCCAAGAAGGGTCAATGTGTCTTCCACAGCAGACAGGCTGATCTACTGAAGAGGGCTTTAAACTAAATTCATTCCACGTGGGTGAAGAAAGTCCCAAGGTACATAAAACATTAAATACCTCTATAAAAAAAACTGTAAAAGGGGCAATATCTGGAAAGTGGTATGCATTAATATCTGCAGTATGGAAAATAAGATTCCAGATGTTGATGCTTTAATGGAAGAGTTAACTTGATTTAATGGTGATTATGGAGACATGGTTCACAGAGAATCATAATTGGGATGTAATTATATCAGGCTATAGTTTATCCAGGAAGAACATGGCAGGAAGAAAGGGAGCAGGCGTGTCACTATTCTACTCTCCTTTCTCAGTGAAATTTATGAATAAGAACATAAAAGCATAAGAACATATGATATGCCATACTGGCTCAGACCAAGGATCCATCAAGCCCAGTATCCTATTTTCAACAGTGGCCAATCCAGATCACAAGTGCCTGTCAGGCTCCCAAAAGATACACCGATTCCATGTTGCTTGTCCAATGGGTAAGTAGTAGATTTCCCTGGTCCTCTTTAATAATGGTTTATGGATTTTTTCTTCAGAAACTTATCCAAACCTCTTTTAAATCCAACTATGCTAACATATTTTACTACATCCTCTGGTAGCAAATCTGGAATCTCTCAACAAAGGTAATATCTCTCTTGCAGTATCTCTTGGCTTACCATCCACCTTTGATTAGGTTGATCATACAAACTTGCATTCACGCTTATACAACATCAGTTTATGCAGCACGGTTCTTCATTGGTATAGCTCTTTCTTATCTCATCACTCCTCTGTAATTTCTAACTTGGTTGTTTCAACTCCTATCCTCTTAACTGTGCTGAACCACAGGGCTCAGTGCTGGCCCCACTCTTGTTTAACATCTTCCTTTCATCTCTTAGTCTTCTCATGCAACAATTTAGGATCTATGCATAGTACTATACTGAGAATGTCTTTTTTTTTTTTAAACTTTTATTTTCATTTTACAACAAGCAAAAGTAACAACACACCGAAGGAAACAAATACAAACATACAATAAGGAAAAGCAACCCCAATTACCCCCCACCCCTATGCTTCTTCTCTAAGCTGATAAGTATCATCATATAAGCGCTTACAAACAACAGTTATTGTACATCAAACAAACAGAAATAGTATCTACGATACAGAATGATCATGTGACAGAGATTAACACAGAATTAAACAGTCAAATGAGAGCATTTAGCAGTTTGAACATAGTCGTTGAGCATCTTCCATTTAGACAAGTGGTGGGGGGTCTGAGCGGAAGAGGCTGACAGACGAGGTATTTGCTCATATTTACTGTAGAGACAGACATGATTCCACCATTCATTGGGACTCAGATGGGAGCTATTTTTCCAGTATTTCGTAATTAAGGAAATAGCAATGCCCAGCATAAAGTCTAAAAGGAAGTAAGCCGATTTGGGAAGAGAGGGGATCCCCGCACTGAGAATGTCTTATTATTACTGAATACCAGCCCTCTCTCCTGACTTTACTCTCCTCAATAAAGCATAGTTACTCACCTGTAACAGGTGATCTCCGGGAACAGCAGGAATTTAGTCTTCACATATGGGTATCGTCGGTACCGATGGAGCCTGCGCGGGAACGCTCCCCAGCATCCAATAGGAACACTTTTGGGAACATCCCTCAGCACATGCACACTGCCTTCCCGCCTTTCCAACTGTTCCTCTTCAGTTAAGTTTGTAGCTGAGTGAAAGGATAGAGGGAGAGAGGAAAGAGACAGAGAGATACAGAGACAACTCCTAGGGGAGGTGGATGGGTTGTGAAGGCTAAATTCCTGCTGTTCCCGGAGATCACCTGTTACAGGTGAGTAACTGCGCTATCTCCAGGAACAAGCAGGAATGTAGTCTTCACATATGGAGACTCCCTAGCTGAAGATGCCGGGAAGATGGCCCCAGGAAGCTGCCACCAAAGTGAGGTGGGCCATGCTGAAGGATATCCTTTACCTGTTGGGAAAGGTTAAGATCCTGCAGGTCTAGGCTTTCAGCAACCAGGCCCTGAGATGCAGGGACTGGAGTTTCGGGTGTCATAGCATCCCGTTCTCTTGGGAGAGAAGGTCTGGAGCACACCCTAACTCCAGAGGTGCAGCTTGAGAGAGATGTAGAAGCAGGGGATACCACGTCTGTTGTGGCCACCGTGGCGCTATGAGGATCATACGACCTCTGTCTCTCTGAAGCTTGAGAAGCGTTTTGGGGATGAGGGGAATGGGTGGGAAGGCATAGAGGAAGTCCTGACCCCAGTGAAGGAGGAAGGCGTCCCTTGCCTGACAATTGTGAGCCGGCATTCTGGAACAGAACCGTGGAAGTTTGGCATTTAGTGGACTTGCAAAGAGGTCTATGTCTGGGGTTCCCCAGATTTGAAATATTTTTGTCACCTGGTCTAGGTGGAGAGACCATTCGTAAGGCAGCAGTACTCTGCTGAGTTTGTCTGCCCAAAGGTTTTGAATGCCTGGAAGATATACCACAAGAAGTGAATTTGATGCTCTCTGGCGAGGGCCCATAGTCATAAAGCTTCATTGCATAACAACAGAGAGCCTGTTCTGCCCTGCTTGTTCACATAGAACATGGCTACTTGATTGTCCGTTTGGACTAGGACTGTCTTGTAGTTGAGCCAGGCATGGAATACTCAAAGAGCTAGATAGATTGCTCTGAGTTCTAGGATGTTTATGTGAAGACAAGCCTCCTGTGGAGTCCAAGTACCCTGGGTGGAGAGATAGTGCAGGTGTGCTCCCCATCCCACTTGTGATACATCTATTGTTAGGGTGGCCTGGAATGGGGGTTGTTGGAAAGGAGACCCCACTAAAAGATTCTCCAGTGATTGCCACTATTGTAGGGACAAGGTCAGTCATTGTGAGTTTGATATCTTGTCCAACAGATGTCCTGTGGCCTGTGTCCACTGTGTGGATAGGGTCCACTGGGCTGCTCGCATGTGGAGGCGAGCATAGGGAACCACATGAACTGTGGATGCCAAATGTCCCAGTAATTGCAGCAGTTCTCGATCAGTTAGGGAGGACTTTCCCGCTGCTTGAGAAGCTAGTTGCACTATGCGAAGACAGCGGGGCTGTGGGAGGAAAGCCCTTGACTGTCTGGTATCTAAACAAGCTCCTATGAACTCCAGGGTCTGAGAAGGAACAAGTTGGGATTTTGGGAAGTTTATGACCAATCCCAAGTATTGGAGGATTTGCATTGTGCGAGACAGTGCAGAGATGGCTTCTGCAACCGTGGGGGCTCGAATGAGCCGGTCGTCCAAGTAAGGGAAGACAAATATCCCAAGGGTTCACAGGAATGCAGCTACTACTGCCATGCATTTCGTGAATACTCTTGGTGCCGAAGCCAGACCAAAAGGAAGAACCCTGTATTGGAGGTGTTTTCCCTTGAAAAGGAATCAGAAGAATTTCCTGTGATCTGGATGGATCAGAATATGAGTATATGCATCCTTTAGATCTAGAGAGCAAAGCCAATCCTGACTTTGAAGGTATAGCAGAAGAGTTCCCAGAGAAATCATTTTGAACTTTTCTCGGAACAGATATTTGTTCAATTCTCTGAGGTCTAGAATGGGTCTCTGTCCTCCTGTTTTCTTTGGAATAAGAAAATAGGGGGAGTAGAACCCTGTACCCTGTTGGGGAATCGGTACTTCCTCTATTGCTTCCTGAGCAAGGAGTGTTGAGACCTCTTGATCCAGTAGATTGTCTGGAGAGGTTTGGGAATTGAACTGTCTTACAATTGTAGGAGGGGTCATGCTGTGAAAATGAAGCTTGTACCCCTCCCCTACAATGGACAGAGTCCAATTTTCTGCTGTTATTTGGTGCCATCTGTTGACAAAATGACACAACCTGCCTGGAATGTTTTGGGGTTCTGGACCCTTCAGAGGCAGAAAAGCTAAGCTCTCTAGGAAGGAGTCAAAGCCCTTGAGGGGGCTGAGCCTGTGGAGCTGGTTGAGCTCTCGGGCCTTTTGGCTTCTTTTGTTGTCTCGATCGTTGCTGTTGTTCCTTTTGGGCAACTTGACCCTGAGCTTGCCCTTGCTGGGTATAAGATGGATAAAACTTCCTCTTTTTGCTGAAAAAGGTTTTTTTATAGGGTTTCTTTTTGGCTGGAGTGGCTGTAGATTTTGACAATCTGTCTAAAGTGAGATTGTCAGTATCTATCTCATTAGCCTTCTCCTGCCAAGTCTTGCCAAAGAGGTTTTCTCCTGTGCAAGGGATGTTTCCTAATTTGTCCTGTACCCAAATCTCCAAGTCTGATGCCTGAAGCCAGGCAATCCAACGTGCACCAATAGCAATAGCAGAAGTTCTGCTGATGCATTCAAAGCAGTCAAAGGCTGCACGATTTACAAACTTGGAAACGTCTTGTCATTTGTCATCAGGGAGAAGGGGCTCATAAGCTTCAAGTCTCCTGTGACTTCTTTGAGGAACATTCCCATATATAAAATATATGAGCTGATCCTAGCTGAAAGCATGGAAGCCTGAAATGTTCGACGCCCAAAGGCGTCAACAGTCCTGTATTCACGACCTGGAGGATTGGATGCATGTCTTTTTGCACTTTTCATCCTATGCATGGCTGATTCCACTACCATTTATTTTTATTTAGCATACATTTATAACCCGCAACTTCCAGAGTTCAGTTGCGGTTTACAATAAAACAACAATCCACAAAGCAAAAGCTTAGTTTTACATTGAACATTTTGTAACAATAAAAGTAAATGTAAACAGCATGAACTTATGCATAATAGCAAAATTGGCTGGTAAATTATATACAATAAACTATATACAAATATATGTTGTGGGTACTTTAGAATTGAATCATGGTGTTTTTATAATAGTGTATTGTCTGTTAAGTTGTTGGAAATAGTATTGAATGGTGTGGCAGCTGAGTCTTTTGAAAACCAGGACATGGTGGAACTTGATACATGGTATCGAGTCTCCTAGAATGAGGAAATGTGGTTTGAGGTGTTTCCCACATTCTGAGCATCAAATCATGAATAATTTCATGAATGGGCAGGGTAGCTGCCTCTTTGGGAGCCTTAGGGTACTGGAGTATTTCCAATTCCTTTGCTCTAGGTTCTTTTTCAGGAGCTACTGTGATTGATAGACCTCGGGCCACATCACGAATAAAATCCTGAAAAGACATGTCCTCAGGAGGAGACATTCTGCATTGAGGAGAAGAGAAGTCTTCCGGAAGAAGTACTCTGGTACCGACAGAGTTATCCGAGTCATCGGAATCTGAAGATTTGAAGCATCTCTGATCCCAATGTTCATGCAAAGCACGATATTGGTATCGATCGAAGTCGGAACCGAGTTGGTCCAGTACCGATCTGTCGATGCCCAAAAAAGTCAGCATGGGCAGAATTCCCACCGGAGCTGGTACTGTCGGTGCTGGTACCGGTGCTGGTACCGGCATCAGTATCGGTGTCGGTACCAGTGCCTATTGAACCGTCGGTAGCGGTGTCAATGCTACCACAGCTGTAAGGAGAGCTGCATGACTGCGTTCAATAGCGAGCAATCTCTGGTCTATTGACTCTGCCGATGCTTGGGTATTGGTACCGATAGAAGCAGCTGGAACCCCTAAGCATGGCACCAGTATTTCTGCCGAGGTCTCAAGAACATCCTGGAGCCCCGTTAGTGCTTTGGAGGCTGAAGCCTCCCGCTGGGGCTATTTTGCCGGTATAGTTTCCTCAAGGGCAATGCCAATGGCTTCTCGATGCTTAGAAGGAGATCTACCCTTTGAGGATCGGCTCTTATGTTTAGTTACCTGAGATCCATGGGAGGAAGATGAGGCTCTGGAAGACGTTGATGCAGTGGACCTCGCATCTGAAGAAAAAAGGGTACCAAGCTTTGCAGCCCGGTTCTGTCTTCCTCTTTTAGTCATCCCCATGCAAGAGGAACACTCCGATGGAGAATCGTCAGGGCCTGAACATTTGAGACACCAGTCATGGGTGTCAGTGACGGAAATGGTACCGCCACACTTAGTACATTTTTTAAAACCACTAGCTGTTTTTTCCATTTTTCAGGAAAATGGGGCCTAATGCCCAAAATGGCGCCTAGCACCAAAAGGAAAAAGTTTCTGAAGGGAAACACTTCAGAAGTTTGTTTGTTTTTTTTAGAAGAAGAAAAGAGAACCGGCGGTACCGGTAGGCGTCGAGCGAAGGCAGGCGCGACCACAAGAAAAACAAGTTTAAAGAAGAAATTTTCTGCGGTGACAGGGTATGTGACCTGTCGGCCCCGCGGAAAACGAAGAACTGAAGAGGGACAGTTGGAAAGGCGGGAAGGCAGCGCACATGTGCTGAGGGATGCTCCCAAAAGTGTTCGTATTGGATGCTGGGGAGCGTTCCCGCACAGGCTCCGTCAGTACCCATATATGAAGACTACATTCCTGCTTGTTCCTGGAGATCTGTCTTACCCAGGTAGTCCTTTGGCTGAGAGGAAAATCATCTTGTCCTCAATTCAAGGAAAACCTCAACTATCTGACTGTCTGGTTCCACAGCACCACCATCATTATCTCCTCATCTCTCTGGGGCCCCTATTCCATTGGTATCTTCTTTCTGCTACCTTATTTATATTCTCTTATATACTATGCTATTCTGCATCAGTGTGGTTTACATTGAACAAACTGAAATTACATTGAACAGGGCATTATAACTTGGAGATAACTATTTTACAGGGAACATGGGCTATGGAGGGTTAAGTGGCTTGCCCAAGACCACAAGGAGCACCTGTGGGACTAGAAACCCCAGTCCTTCCAGCCCAAGGTTGCTGTCCTCTAGTGGGATTTGAACCCCCAACCTTCTGGCCTGAAGTACCTTGCCCCAACCACTAGGCCACTCCTCCACTCCAAGAGTGACACCTCGGTGTCGTTCTTGATTCAGCATTGACTTTTCACAATCACATTAGTTCTGTCATATGCAGTTCCTTTCTCTATCTCCGAAAGATCAGGGCTGTCTGCCCATTTCTTTCCTCTTCATCTTTAACCACTTAGCTTTTATCATTGGTTATAGCATGCTTGGATTATTGTAACATCATCTTCATTGGTCTTCCTAACTATGAATTTATTTATTTGACCATTCATCTATACTTTTTTGAAGTTAGAACGGTTTACAGTTAACAGTAACAGAATGAGTTATTACATTGAACTATGAACAGAATATTATAATAGGAAGTAACTTACACTGAACTATGTTCAAGATATTATTTTACATTGAACTATGTACATGATGTTATAATCAGAGGTACAGGTATAATTATGCAGCATTAGCCAAAAAATGTTATTCTGTCCATGGTATTTACATTGGTATATTTGTAGATGTCTTAGGTCAACTCATACAGAACACTGTAGTGATGAGATTGCTAGTCTATGCCTCCCAGTTTGATCATATCACCACTCTACTAATCCGTTTTCATTTGTTCCCCATATATTACCACATCATAGAAATCTACATACAGGTATCCCATCTTCTCTTTCTTCTCTTATCATTCTTCACACCCCATGCCGTGTACTACATTCAATAAACTCCAATTGCCTCCACCTCCCCTCTGCCTCACAAGCTAAACTTGAATACACTCGTCATTCAGCTTTCTACTTTTTTGGTTCCAGCCTACTACTACTACTACTGCTACTACTACTGAACATTTGTATAATGCTACAAGATATGCAGTGCTTAACAGACACATGTAAAAGATGGTCCCTGCTCATTAGAGCTTACAATATAGTCAAGACAGACAACACAGTAGCTGTAGACATGGGATACATCTAGGGGGAATGATAAGGAAGCACAAACAGATCAGGTGAGTCAAGATCCAAAAGCGGCAGTAAAGAGGTGAGTTTTCAGCTTGGGTTTGAAAAGGGTCAGAGATGAAGCCTGATGTACAGACAGATCCTTGGGGCACACCAAGTGAAAGCGGGATAGCAGTAGAGGAGGATCCACCAGAACAAACACTGAAAGAGAGATGGCAGAGATAAGAAGAGAACCAGGATAGCACAGAGCCCTTAAAACCAAGCGAGGACAAGGTATCAAAGAGAAGGTTGTGGTCAACAGTGTCAAAAGCAGCAGAAAGGTCAAGAAAGTTGAGGATCAAATAAAGGCCCTTGGATTTTGCAAGGAACCAGTCACTGGAGACTTTGGCAAGAGATGTTTTGGTAGAATGTAAAGGACAAAAGCCAGATTGTAGAGGATCCAGAAGGGCTTGAGAGGAGAGAAAGTCAAGGCAATGGCGGGGAATCACACATTCAAGTAGTTTAGAAATGAAGGGAAGAAGGGAGATGGGTCGATAGTGAGGATAGGCAGGGTCTAGTGAGGGTTTCTTGAGGAGAGGAGTGACCACAGTATGCTTGAAGGCTTCAGGGAAAGTTGCAGTGGAGAGTGATTGGTTGAGAATATGAGAGATGGAAGTAAGTACAGTGGAGGAGATGAGACTAAGGAGATGGGTGGGAATAGCATCAGAGGAGCAGGTAGTGAGTTTGGATGAAGAAAGAAGGTGAGTGGTTTCCTCCTCAGAGATCATAGAAAAGGAAGAAAGGATAGCAGAGGTAGTGGGGGAAAGTTGGGAGTGAGGAGGGAGAGGAGGGGGAGTAGCTGACCTCATGGGGAATTGATCTTGCTGATTGTCATGGAAACAGCCAGCCAGGGTTTGGACAGAAAGAGAGGGAGGGGTCAGAGGCACCTTGAGGAGAGAGTTGTAAAGAGATGGTGAGGATCAGAGACAACAGAGTTAGTCAGATGGACATAATAGTCTTGTTTGGCGAGTGCTATAGCTGACTGGAAAGAGACAAGCATGAATTTGACGTATAGAAAGTCTGCAAGGGTGTGGAATTTGAGCCAAGCATGCACAGCTGAGTGGGCACAGGAACATAGATAGTGGGTAGTGGAAGACAGCCAGGGTTGAGGTACGGTACGCCTCACAGGACGTGGCATGGGCAGAGTAAGAACATCCAGAGCAAAGGAGAGTTCAATGTTAAAGGAAGCTACTGCCTCTTTAACAGACTCAGATGACATAGTGGAGGAAAGAGGTAATGAGACAGTGGAGGAGAGAGCCAATGGGTCAATAGCCTGAATATTTTTAAAGAGGTTGGAGGAGACAGGGTGAGGTTGATGCGGTGAGTGATGAAGAGCAATGTTCCCTCTAATTTTCTGTAGGCTGTGTGCACATAAAATATCAGCTGTGCAGCTTTTGAAGGAAGGTTAAATTTTTGTGCGCCACATAACGACACTCGGAGTTATATACTTTAAAATTTGACTACACATCAGAATACAGTATGTACACCACATTGATTGCACTAGAAAACATTGTAGAACTTGTGAAAACCGTAAATACATAAGAACTTTTAAATTTTAAGACGTCTGTGTTGTTTTCTATCACAATCAGAACCTTAATTTTTGTGCGCTCTGTTGTAAAGTATGTGCGCTCGCTCGGTGAGGAGTGTGCGCGCGCACACGCGCACAGCTTAGAGGGAACAGTGATGAAGAGTGAAGCTTAGCAGGTGATGGTCCAATAGGGGAAGCAGTGAGGTACAGAAATTTGAGGCTAAGCAATTAGAGGAGAATACAAGGTCAAGGCAAGTGAGTAAGGGCAGTAGAGCAAAGTAAGTGAGTAGGGGCAGTAGAGTAAAGCTGGAGGTTGAATGATGAGGTAAGTGAGAGGAGCTTTAAAGCATAAGGGTCAGAGGGGTTATCAACCTGAATGTTAAAATCCCCAAGAATAACCTTTGGAATAACCTGCCCCCTGACCTCCATCTAGAACAATCATATACCACTTTATAAGCCAAACTCAAAACCCTTCTATGATCTCCCCATCACCTGATCCTATCAGATAGGCCCTAAACACTACTTCCTCCCTTCTTCTCCCACCCTAACC
Source organism: Ichthyophis bannanicus (assembly GCA_033557465.1). NCBI lineage: Eukaryota > Metazoa > Chordata > Amphibia > Gymnophiona > Ichthyophiidae > Ichthyophis > Ichthyophis bannanicus. Next base: position 1,243,274,664 of record CM066033.1, read on the forward strand.
TTAACCTACCCCCCTCCCCCCCCCCCCCCAGTATGTTTGTGAGCATCTCTCCTACTGTGTATACCATGGACTGCCCAAAGAACAAACCAGTCGGTACTAGAGGAGATCAAACCTAAGCTTTCTTTAGAAGCTCAGATGACAAGACTTCGCCTTTCATACTTTGGACACATCATGCGAAGAGAGAGATCATTAGAGAAAGACATTATGCTTGGCAAGATAGAAGGTCAACGCAAAAGAGGAAGGCCAGCAATGAGATGGATCGACACAATAACAGCAGCTACGGGTACCAGTCTGTCAACAATGAGCCGCCTGACTGAAGACCGAACACAATTTAGGATAGCTATCCAGAGGGTCGCCATGAGTCGACTCCGACTCGACGGCACTTAACAACAACAACTCCTATTATAATAATGAATTTCCTTTCTATTTTCCTTTTCTTTTAACTGAGCTTTTATTGTAAACCGCCCTGCTGCTATTGTGAAGGGTGGTGTATCAAATTTTAATAAACATAAACATATATATAAAAAATAGTATTAAAGCTACTGAATTACAGGGCTTATGAGGGAAAGAGGCAGCACTGTGGATTAAACTGGAATGAGGGAATGGAGTACAATTTGACAGGCAGAAGAAGTGGACAGATTTAATTGAAAACATTCACAGTATTGCTATGAAAGGAGAAGTGCTGCTAATAGATGATTTCATTATGCTGGATGTCGACTGAGACATCCCTGCTGTGGTATCATCTAGAAAAAAAGGAGACTTTGGATACAGGGAGAAATATTCTGGCAACTGGTAACAGAACCTACACATGAGGGGGGGCCATAGTGGACCTGGTGCTTACGAATAGGGAGAATGTTTCTGATGTTATAGTGGGTCATCGTCTCACATACAATGACCATCGGATGGTGTGGTTCAGTATTAGGACAAGAGCTGATATAATCCAATCAAAAGTGAGGGCTAGCAGCAAATCCCTCACTTGGTTTGCAGCTTGTCGTGCTGTGAGGGCTTGTGTGCATCAGTGATGCTGAGAGCTAAACTATCGGTAGTTTAACTACTGGCAGGGTCTCCCAAGATGGACAGGTCTCAGCTGAGGTGCCAGACCAAGACAAACCACCCATCTGGGCAGCAGCAGAATGGGATAGTGTTGACGGCGGAGGATCACATTTCTGCGACAACGGCAACAACACCAAACTTAAACTGCACGGAAGAAAGGCCCGGCAATCTACTTCTGTATCTTGCCATGAAAACCAAATGGATAGTTACAACAAAACAAATTGTGCTATAGTGCTGGAAGATGAGACCCCCAGGTCGGAAGGCACTCAACTAGCTACTGGGGAAGAGCTGAAGACTTTTCAGAGTAAAGTCAGCATTTATGATGTGGTTGGATCAAAGCTCTCGGGACGTCTGACTGCTGATGTAGCTGCACATGAAATGAGAGTCAGAAGCTGTAAAGATGTCTTACACATTGGAACATGGAATGTATGAAGCATGAACCAAGGGAAGTTGGAGGTGGTCAAGAATGAAATGGAATGTGTACAACTTGATCTGTTGGGTGTCAGCAAACTGAAATGGACTGGCATTGGGCACTTTGTATCAGATGATCACATGGTCTACTATGCTGGAAATGAAAGACAAAGAAGAAATGGTGTTGCATTTATAATAAAGAAGAAACTTGCAAGAACTGTCATGAAATACAATGCAGTCAGCGAACGCTTAATCTCTATTCGTCTACGAGGAATGCCTATCAACACAACTATAATTCAAGTATATGCACAACAACAGCTGCAGAAGAGAATGAAATAGAAGAGTTCTATGAACAAGTACAAGCTGAAACTGACAGAACATGCAAACAGGATATCCTGATAGTCATGGGTGACTGGAAAGCAAAAGTTGGCAACAAAGAAGAAGGCAAAGTAGTTGGAAAATATGGACTTGGCAACAGAAATGAAGCTGGAGAAAGACTGATAGAATTCTGCAAGACCAACAATCTATTCATCTCAAATACCTTCTTCCAGCAACACAAGCGGCGACTGTACACATGGACTTCACCCAATGGATTGTATAAAAATCAAATTGACTACATCTATGGAAGTCAATGATGGAAAAGCTCTATAACATCAACAAAGACAAAACCTGGAGTTGACTGTGGTACAGATCATCAACTACTAGTATGCAAACTCAAGCTAAAGTTGAAAAAGAGCAAACCACTCATGAATGCAGCAAAATATGACCCTGAGAATATACCAATGGAATTTAAAGACTGCCTGCAAAATTGATTTGCTGTTTCAGATTCAAATGACAGAGCTCCAGAAGAGTTATGGAATGACATCAAGAAGGTTGTGTTGGAAGAAAGCGAGATGTCTCTACAAAAGGTGAAAAAGAAAAAACGGCCAAAATGGATGACGGGAGAAACTCTGAAAATTGCCCAGAAACGCAGAGAAGCTAAAGCCAGAGGAGAAAGAAAGACAATCACAGAACTCAACAGAGATTTCCAATGTGCAGCAAGACAGGACAAGGAAAAGTACTACAATGACGCATGCAAGGAAATAGAAGCAGAAACTATTAGAGGAAGAACAAGATCGGCTTTCCTAAAGCTACGAGAGTTAAAGAAAAAGTTCCAGCCTCGAATTGGAATGTTACAAGATGCTCAAGGTTCTATGTTGAATGATGCTGAGAAGATCTAGAAAAGGTGGAAGGAATATACAGAGTTTTATATGATAAAGATCAAGTGGACCAACAGCCGTTTCAACCTGTACCTTATGATCTGGAACCATTGGTGATGAAAGAAGAAGTTGAAGCAGCATTGAAAGCCTTATCAAAGAACAAAGCACCAGGCATTGATAGCATTCCCATAGAAGTATTACAGCAATCTGATGTGAAACCTTTGGGAGGCGTGGTCTAGTGGTTAGGACAAGGTACTTCAGGCCGGAGGGTCGGGGGTTCAAGTCCCACCTGGGGACAGCAATCTCAGGCCGGAGGGATTGGGATTTCTAGTCCTATAGGCACTCCTTGTGGTCTTGGGCAAGCCACTTAACCCTCCAATGCCCATGTTCCCTGTATGTATTAGTGTGTGTGTCTCATATCCCCTCATGTTAAATGTATCCCCCAATTGACCGCTTTGACCCGGTGAAAAGCGGGATATAAATAAATAAATAAATAAACCTCTGATCTCACCCACAATGAACCTCTAACTTAAAGCTACACTAACCTGTCCTATGTCCAAAAGTCTTTCCTATGTCAAAATCATCAATGTTGCCTCCCCGGTGATGGCCCTAACCTTGTACTTAATTCCCCCACCCCTATGTAACACCGCTTTGACCCGGTGAAAAGCGGTATATAAATACAGCTAAATAAAATAAATAAATAAATCTGATGCAGCTATTACCGTACTGGAACAAGAACTACCTGAAGTGCAAGCAGGGTTCAGGAAAGGGCGAGGAATGAGAGACATCATTGCGGATGTGAGATGGATCCTTGAAAAGACTAAAGAATACCAAAAGGATATCTATTTGTGCTTTATCGACTATAGCAAGGCTTTTGACTGTGTAAACCACGAGAAACTCTGGGCCACATTAAGAAGCATGGGTATATCAGAACACCTGATTGTACTCTTGCACAATCTATACATTGATCAAGAAGAAACAGTTCGAATGGAACAAGGAGAAACAGAATGGTTTAAAATAAGCAAAGGTGTAAGACAAGGCTGCATACTTTCCCCCTACCTGTTTAATTTATATGCAGAACAAATCATTAGAGAAGGAGGATTGTATGAAGACAACAGAGGTGTGAAGATTGGTGGAAGACTCATCAACAACCTTCACTATGCTGATGATACCACATTACTGCCTGAAAGTGAAGATGATCTGAAACATTTGCTTCTCACAATCAAAGAACATAGTCTCAAAATGGGCCTGCACCTTAATGTAAAGGAGACAAAGATCATGACAACTGGCATAATCAACAGGTTCATCGCTGAAGGAGAAGAAATTGAAATCATGAACAACTTTAACCTACTTGGATCAACTATCAATAAAGAAGCAACAAGCAGTCAAGAAATCAGAAACACATTGCTCTTGGCAGAATGGCTATGAAAGACCTAGATAAGATTCTCAAAAGCAGAGATGTCTCTCTCCATACAAAGATTTGACTTGTTCAAGCCATGGTATTTTCAATAACATCATATGGATGTGAAAGCTGGACAGTGAAAAAGATAGACAGGAAGAAAATTGATACCTTTGAATTATGATGCTGGCAGCGAATACTATGTATACCATGGACTGCCCGAAGAACAAACCAGTCGGTACTACAGGAGAACAAACCTAAGCTTTCTTTAGAAACTCAGATGACAAGACTTTGACGTTCATACTTTGGACACATCATGCGAAGAGAGAGATCATTAGAGAAAGACATCATGCTTGGCAAAATAGAAGGTCAATGCAAAAGAGTTAGGCCAGCAATGAGATGGAGCAATACAATAACAGCAGCTACGGGTACCAGTCTGTCAACAATGAGCCGCCTGACTGAAGACCGAACACAATTTAGGATAGCTATCCAGAAGGTTGCCATGAGTTGACTCCGACTCAATGGCACTTAACAACAACAGCAGTAAATCATACTCCACATACTGTGACTTAAGAGTACGGTTCATTATTGTCATGGTATGTGCAAAACAAACCCATTTGAAGAAATTGTCCCTGAAGAGAACAAAATTAAAAGTGATCTACAAAAATTAGAAGACTGGTAAAATACTTGGCAGCTGGCCTTTAAAGCAAAGAAATGGAGAGTGGTGCATTTGGGATGCAGGAACCCAGGGGAGCTGTATGCGATAGGTGCCGAGAGGCTGATGTACATGGACCAGGAGAAAGATCTTGGGGTGATAGTGTCTGAGGATCTCAAGGTATCAAAACAATGTGACAAAGCAGTGGCCAAAGCCAGAAGAATTCTAGGATGCATAGAGAGGGGCATAACAAGCCAGAAGGAGGTGATAATGCCGCTATACAGGATACTGGTAAGGCTTCACTTAAGAGTATTGTGTTCAGTTTTGGAGGCCATATCTTGCTAAGGACATCAAAAGGCTGAAGCTGATATGGAAGAAAATGACCAACATGGTAAGAGATCTCCATCAGAAGACAAATGAAGAGAGACTGCAGACCGTAAGTATGTATACTCTAGAGGAGAGGAGAGACAAAGGATATATGATACAGACTTTTAAATACTTGAAAAGTATTAGAGAACAAACAAGTCGTTTTCAAATGAGAGGTAGCTCTAGAATCACAGAACTTGATATGAGTCTACAAGGAAGTAGAATCAAAAGCAACATCAGAAAATACTGTATTTCTTCACGGAAAGAATGGTGGATGCTTGGAATGCCCTCTCAAAGGAGGTAGTAGAAGCAAAAATGGTGCTGGAATTCAAAAAGGAGTGGGATAAACATAATGGATTCCTAAAGGGCAAAAGTCAAGAATTGAAGACCTCAATTCAAATCAGATGCGAAAAGACTTGTTTCATTTCTTCTAATAAACCACAGGGAAAGTAACACAATGACATATGGCTGGAGTGGCATACTCAAGCACTTGTACGGCAAGGGTATGCTCCTCATGCACCACTTAGGTGAACTGGGTGCAAAATTTGAAGCTTAAGCGGCAGAGGGCATGCCACCACACACCTACAGGGTGGGAGTGGGATGAGTTGGGGGAGGTTGAGCCAATCACAGCTCACAAGGTTGAATGGGGCCTCCTCACCCATGAAGTCTAAACTAGATTCATTGGGGATGGCTGAAGAAAGCCCCCAGGTAAGTGAAAGCCCCCAGGTAGGTGATACATTAAATACCTTTATGGAAATGGGTAACAGGGGTAACATATGGAAAGCAGTGTGTATAAATGCCCGTAGCATGGGAAATAAGATCCCTGATGTTGAAGCTTTGATGGGAGTGGCTGACTTGGATTTAGTGGCAGTTACAGAAACATGGTTCACAGAAAACCATGATTGGGATGTAACTATACCTGGCTATACTTTATTCAGAAAGGACAGGGTAGGAAGTAGGGGAGGAGGAGTGGCACTATATGTAAAAACTACTATTAAAGCTTTGGAATTACAGAACTTAAAAGGGAGAGGGGAGGCATTGTGGGTTAAACTAGAAAGAGGGAAAGAGAAATCTATTTACATTGGTGTGATATACAGACCTCCCTCACAAGAGGAAGAGGTGGACAGAGAGTTAATTGAAGACATTTGCAGCATTGCTAGGAAAGGGGAATTGCTACTGATAGGAGATTTCAATATGCCAGATGTTGATTGTCACATTCCTGCTGCAGTATCATCTAGAAGTAAGGAGATCCTGGATTCTCTACAGGGAGAACTATTCAGGCAATTGGTAACAGACCCCACACGTGAAGGGGCCATACTGGACTTGGTGCTTACCAATGGTGAAAGTGTTTCTGATGTTGTAGTGGGAGATCATTTTGCATCCAGTGATCACCAGATGGTGTGGTTCAGTATTAGGACTAGGGCTATTAGAATCCATTCAAAGGCGAGGATCTTAGACTTTAGGAAGACTAACTTTGCGAAGATGGGCCAATACCTCAGGGAGTCGTTAGTTGGATGGGAACAGCTAAGGGATGTAGAAAAACAGTGGGAAAAACTGAAAGGGGACATTTTAAGGGCAACCAACCTTTTTGTTAAAATGATAAATAAAGGTAAAAGGAAAAGGAGACCGCTATGGTTTTCGAAAGAAGTAGCTGAAAAAGTGAAGAAAAAGAGGGAGGCCTTCATGAAATACAAGAGATCACAGAGAGAGGAAGACAGGTAACTGTATTTGGAAAAACTTAGAGAAGCTAGCAAAGTAGTCAGGAAGGCAAAGATTCAAAAGGAGGAGGAAATAGCCAATGCAATAAAATGGGGGGATAAGACATTTTTCAGATATATTAGTGAGAAGAGGAAGGGCAAGAGTGGTATTGTCAGACTCAACGGTGCAGGGGAGGAATATGTAGAAGCTGATAAGGATAAAGCGGAATTGCTTAACAAATATTTTTGTTCTGTGTTCACAGATGAAGAACCAGGAGCAGGACCTCAGAAAACACCCACAAATAGAAACAGAAGTAAAGGACATCTTGAACAATTTTCAAAAGACCGTGTTCGTGAGAAACTATCTCAACTTAAAGTAGACAAAGCGATGGGACCGGATGGGATACACCCTAGAATACTGAGGGAACTTGGGGACGTTATAGCAGCTCCACTAACTGACTTTTTCAATGCCTCGTTGGAGTTGGGAGTGGTGCCAAAGGACTGGAGAGAGGCTCATGTGGTGCCTTTACACAAAAGTGGAAGTAAGGATGTGGTTGAAAACTACAGGCCGGTTAGTTTAACTTCGGTGGTGAGTAAATTATTGGAAACGCTGCTGAAAGAGAAAATAGTGAAGTTTCTGGAGTCCAGCGGATTACAGGATCCGAGGCAGCATGGATTCACCAGAGGCAGGTCTTGTCAGACAAATCTGATTGATTTCTTTGACTGGGTGACCAGGGAGTTGGACCGAGGGAGAGCCCTAGATGTGGTGTATTTAGATTTCAGTAAAGCCTTTGACACTGTTCCTCACAGGCGACTTATAAACAAACTGAGCACCCTAGGGATGGACCCTAAAGTTACTGCTTGGGTTAGAAATTGGTTGGGTGGGAGGCGACAAAGAGTACAAGTAAATGGAGCTCACTCTGAGGAGAAGGATGTTATCAGTGGTGTGCCCCAGGGATCTGTCCTTGGTCCGATTCTTTTTAACATCTTTGTTAGGGATATAGCGGAAGGGCTTTCAGGTAAGGTTTGCCTCTTTGCGGATATTACCAAAATCTGCAATAGAGTAGACACCCAGGAAGGTGTAGATAACATGAGGAGGGATCTAGCTAAGCTTGAAGAATGGTCTAGAATTTGACAGCTGGGATTTAATGTTAAAAAATGTAAGGTCATGCATTTGGGCTGCAGCAATCCAAGGGAGCAATATAGTATAGGGGGTGAAGTACTTTTGTCCATTAAAGAAGAGCGGGACCTAGGCGTGGTTGTGTCTGATGACCTTAAAGTAGCTAAACAGGTAGAAAAGGTGACGGCAAAAGCTAGAAGGATGCCTGGGTGCATACGGAAAGGAATGGCTAGCAGAAAAAAGGAGGTGATAATGCCTCTGTATAAGTCTTTGGTTCGACCTCATTTGGAGTATGGTGTGCAATTCTGGAGACCGCACCTTCAAAAGGATGTGAACAGGATGAGTCGGTGCAGAGGGTGGCTACTAAAATGATTAGTGGTCTTCATTATAAAGCATATGAGGACAGACTGAAGGATCGTAATATGTACACCTTAGAGGAAAGGCGGGATAGAGGTGATATGATTGAGATGTTTAAATACCTCCGTGGCATAAATGTTCAGGGAGAGAGCCTCTTTCAATTGAAAGCAAGTTCTGCTACGAGGGGACATGGGATGAGGGTGAAAGGAGATAGATTCAGGAGTGATATGCGGAAATATTTCTTTACGGAAAGAGTAGTGGATCCATGGAATAGTCTCCCAGTGGAGGTGGTAGAGATGAGGACAGTAACTGAATTCAAAAAAACATGGGACAAACACAGAGGATCTATAAAGGTAAAAAGGGGACTGTTGTAGTTGTTATGGATGGACAGACTAGATAGGCCCTGTGGTCTTTTTCTGTCGTCATATTTCTATGTTTCTAAGTCATTGTAGGCAGGCTGGATGGACCATGTAGATCTTTATCAACCAGCATCTACTTGTTACTATGACATCCTATGTAAAATGGGCCTTTTATATTCAGATTAGTGCTGGACTCAGAGACTTTCATCTCAGATTTTCAACACTGAGATGTTCCTTTTTTGGCCTTAAGGTAAGGATGTTGCCAGATGTTTCAAAGACCACTCAGACAAGGAGGAAGAAATGTTTGTTTTTAGATCAGGAAGATTTCAATTAAGGCCTTATTTTGGTAACATTTTCCATGTAAAGGTATAGCCAGATGTCACCATGAGAAGTAAATATTTTATGATTCGATGCACTTGACAAGGTTTCTGTCAGATAGGTTACCACAGATCCTCCCGGAACTACCAGCATATGACAAATGTTGGTTCTGTGTCTGGAGCTTCCTCTGCTATTTGTTAGTTTTTCTTTCTTTAATTACAATATATTGTGGAATGAATCCTCTTCTCTTGCGGACCGTTGTGCATTACTTATATACATGTATGTTTAGAGATTTGCAGGTCAGTTTTTAAAAAGCGGTTATACATTCAGTGCTATGACGAACGTATACCTGCTTTTCTGAAAAAAACATTAGGGAGCAAAAGGAAGTTTGCATCGGGCGTTGACAGGGATGGAAGCAAACAACTCCACGGTGCTGAAGTTTTAAGATAAGAGACGTTGGTCTGCTTGAGGCCATTGCCTTCTCTGCTGGCCCTGGAGAAGGCCGGCAGCAGCATCAATGGGGTTCGGAGAGAAGGAGGGGAGGCTCAAGGGGTGAGGTTCACATAAGGTGCATCATCTCCTTGGGCCCTGCATGGGCGCCTATGTTGCCTTTATAGAATAGCCCCAAATAGGTGCCTATCTTGCCTTTCAATCTTTGCAGTCAGTTATCAAGTTGCCCGCCATGTGTATACATGCGTATTTTATAACATACATATATCACAACTCTGTCTGTGCTTCTCCCAAAATATACTTCCCAGGAATGCCTACCCGCAATCTTTTCAGAGCGCATACTTATAGGCATGCCTATGGCCATGCACTTTTATTAGAACCCTTTTCTGCTTGTAAAACAGGCTTTAAACATGGAAAAAGCTTTAAAAAAAATTACCCCCAATATATTCAGAAAATGCGAGCTCTCCCACAGCTTTGCTTTTATTACCTTTCAACTGGAGCATATCTAATGTAATTTACTGGGCTTCCCAATCATGTTCTCATCGAAATGAGGTTAAGGGTGATGCCTTTGTTCAAAAAATGATGTCATGCACTTCAGCATAAATCATGTTTTCCTGTTTTAGGAAATATAAATTCACTAAATTCGCAAGTTCTGGATTTCAGTAAAGTCGTGAAGCTTTTGACTCTTTTCTACATAAAAAGAACTGAGGAGCAAGCTAGCCAGTCTCAGAGCTGAAAGAAAAGTGATCAGCAGGGTAAGAAACTGCTTCAGGAACCACGCTTTGGCATATAAGCCGAAAACCAGGACTAGCCAGTCTTCTTCCTGGAACTGCATAACTTGGCAGCTCTATAGGTAAGTAGACGAAAAGTGGATCCATTCTGGGGGAAGGGGGTACCATAAGGACCTATAAAGGTGATTTTAGAAGGGTTAGGTGCCATTTATATGAGGAAAAAGCTGATTTACAAATAGTAATGGGCATACATAGGTAAGTAGCAATTTTAGGAAAGCCACTTCTTACACATGTATACCCATGACATGCACATATTGAAGAGAATGTGTGCTGGGTAAGGTTTGGATGGACCTTGAAAATATGCACATATTCCATATTTTGCAATGCAAATAAATATATAGTTCATAAACTAAAATGCCTCAAATAAATATATAGTTCATAAACTAAAATGCCTCTGTATCGCTCCATGGGGCAACTGCACCTCGAATATTGGGGGTCATTTTGTCCCCGCGAACAGTGAGTTTGTATGGGGAGGCCTAGATGGGGGTGGGAGGGAGCATTCCCGAGGCATAGTGAGGGTGGGGCATGGATGGGCCGCCACCCCGGACATACAGGGCCAATTCAGAGGTTGGCCCTGTACGCCCAGGCTTCGAATCTAGACAGGGGACTTATTTCAACTTGAAGGTGGAGTAAGTCCCCCTAGATGGATGGGGATCGCAACACGGGTCCCAGGGACGATGGTGAGGGGTCACAAGGAGTTCTCCACAACCCGACCCAGGCCTTGGAAGGCCAGATTGGGAGTCGGGTTGTGGGGAAAACAGAGCTTGGTTGGTGGCCGGGGATCACGGCTCCTGAATGGAGCTGCGGTGCCATGGTGATGGGACGCCATGGCATAGCGGCTCCATTCAGGAGCCTGGCTGAGGTAGCTGTGTATGTTGCTAGGCATGTACTCCAATTAGACTTGGGGCCCAGCCTGCACGTCTAGGCCGTAGACCCGATTCTGATCTCACAGGCACGTCTAACCTGCAGGATCGGAATCAGGTCTACCTCTTTGCACCCCGCTTCTGATCGGCCACACAAGGACTGCATGGCCTGAATGGAATAGGCCTCATTGTATGCAATTCTGGTCACCATATTTAAAAAAATATATAGCATGATTAGAAAAGGTCCAGAGAAGAATGACCAAAAAGGTAAAGGGGATGGAAGAATACCCCTATAAGGAAAGGCTTAAAAGTTTAGGGCTCTTCAGCTTGGAAAAAAAATGGCAGAGGGGAGATATGAGAGGTCAGTAAAATGAGTGGCATGGAAACGTAAACGTAGATCAGGTGTTTACTCCTTCACGAAGTAGAAAGACTAGGGGACATGCAATGAAGCTACAATGTAGCACATTTTAGACTAAGCTAATAACATATTTTTTCACTTGATACATAATCAAACTCTGGAATTCGTTGCCAGAGGATATAGTAAAAGCTGTTAGTGTAGCTGGGCTTCAAGAGGTTTCGACAAGTTCCTGGAGAAAAAGTCCATAAATCATTATTAAAGAGGACCAGGGAAATCCACTGCTTACCCCTGGGACAAGCAGCATGGAATCTATCTATCTTTTGGGAACCTGACAAGTACTTGTGACCTGCATTGGCTTCTCCTGGAAATAGGATATTGGGCTTTATGGACCTTTGGTCTGACCCAGTATGGCATATCTTATGCTCTTAACTGTCAACCTCAGCATATACACCTGCTCCAAGTCGAGTGCAATTATCAACTAATGGTTTGTTTGGACTTGAAGTCTAGAGGATTGAGGAGGGAATTGTGCTTGCATACAGTATCTGGTGAAAGAAATACCTGTGAAAATAAAAATTGTGAAGTTTGGAATTGAGCTCCTTGGTTGGCTCTATTTCGGCATGCATGTTTTCAAAATCCACCATTTATATTTACATATGCAAGTGCTACTTACATTTGCACAGAAGCCCTGAGTAATGCCGTTCTTTCTTAAATGCTTTTTTGGCAAAATGGCTGTTCTTACCATGCCACCAAATGCACACATATTTTCCTTACAAGTATTTTATAAAAGGCTCTGCATTCAGCAAACTTACTGTAAAATATCTTGTGAATTTTGAACATTCCAACCAGGACATACCATTTCTGACCTAGATGCCATATACAGAATTGGGCTTCACATCTATGAGTTGTAGACTTAAGAGTGCAACTGCTGGATCAACTAGAAGTGGTGCACAATTTTTTTTAAAGCCATATAAACGCATTTATGGATGCTCTAATAATCAGTCAAACAGAATATATCCCATAGCCAAATAAAAATGAGAGTGTTAAAAGAGAGAGATGCAGGCAGCTGTATTTTCCTGTGTTGGACACACTATTACGTCAATATGATCACAGATCTTCAGTCCAGTCAATCAATGGAAATAGCTAAAAGTGTAGATGTAGTGCTGAAATGTGATTCAGAAAGCAGCGATGGGCTACTCAGTTAATATGTAAATATCTTTTCAATAGATACAAAGCTTGCTCACTCACGGGGCTGGTGTAGAGGTACTGGGCATCTAGACACATTTTCAAGCTTGTGCCTGTCCCTGCTCTCACCCCACCTGCTCTGCCCCACCTACATCAACCCTGCCATTTTCAAACTCCTCTTTGCCAACTTTGAGTGACTTAGAAGAGTTTCAGCTGTGTCACAGCTCCCTTCCACTCGTCATCCTCCTTCTTGAGGCTGGCCCTGTGAGCACATTCAAAATGCATGGTCATGGAGTCTGCCTGATTCTGATCTCATGATGAATGACATAGCATCAGGAAGTACAAGCTCCGTGACTGTACTTTGTGAATGTGCTTGTGGTACCACCGTTAATGAAGAGGAGGAAGAGCAGTGAGAAGCAGCGGCATAAGCGTCTATCATCCCACCGGCCAACTCAGGTCTCTGTCCTGCTGGCAGAACGCCGCCGTCCATGGTAGTCCATCCAATTAGCTGGCCTTGCTCTTCTGCCATCCCCCGAATTCTGACACCTTAGGCGACTGCCTAGTTCACTTAATGATAGGTCTAACCCTGCTCACACAGCAATAGGTGTGATAAAAATCGATTTACCAAACAGACATCACTCTTGAGACTCTCAATACAGTTGCTTCAACAATTTTTTATCCGGATTTTACAAGACTACTGAAATTTACACAGCTATCTAGGAGAGGTCATTTTATGCCATGCGGCGGGTATAAAACTGAATGAGATGCACAGTGGGTCAAGAGAGACTGTCAGCTTTATGTTTCTTGCACTTTATTAGAGACATTAACCCTGAGCTGATTGACGCTTATGGTACAATGTCCAATTGCTGGATTTTACTTCATCGTTGTGATCATTTTATCTTATTGTTTTGTATGGATGGGAACAGTAGAATCCTTACCAGTGGAAAGCATTATGGCAAATACAGTGACAGAATCCAAAATGGCATGGGACAGACACAGTGGATCCCTTTATAACAGGATAAAATCAAAATAAGCATAACTCTCTCTTATATCTCAGCAAAAAGGGGTGACCTACACGGAGCGCTGGGTACACCCCTACACAAAGGCATGGGGAGAGGTGACCTGCACAGAGCAGCAGGTACACCTACTCTTGCCGCTTTGCTGGGCAGACTAGATGGACCATACTGATCTTCATCTTCCATCATATACTATGTTAATAGGAAACAGCAAATGCTACTTAATGTTTGCTTATATGTCCTCGCTGATAATTGCAGAGGTTCACATCAAATATGTGAAATCTAAATTGAAAAAGGTATCACTTGCAACTGCTTTTCTCTCACTTATTTCTGCATGCATCAAACAGTTTTGGCTCAGGCTGAGAAACAACTCCCCACCCCCTACACACACACACTTAGCCTCCCCCAAAAACTGAGGGTCCTCTATGTCCGGATACTTAAGAGACTTCTAAATGAATCAGCAGAGTCTTAGGATATCCTTATGGTGATGCTAACATCCAACAGACATCATTTCCTAATAGCAGTGGTCTCCCCAAAATAGAAGAATATTCATACCATACAAAACTGCAGCTGTCAATGACAATGTGACATTCGAAAGCATCCCTACCCCCGTGTTAGCTCAGCTCAAAAAGCATATTGCAATATGTTCCTTGCACAGACAAATGTGTAATACAATGTAACTTCCACATTATTTTAGAAGAAAAATACAAGTATAAAGTACAGTCTCAATAATATTTTGCTTTAAAAGTTACATTTTTGTTTCTCTGAAGATCTTTTATTGAATGGTTACTCTAACAAAGGTTTATCCAGTTTTACTTTTCAGCAGGTCACATCAGCAACTCGCAACGAGCTCTCCTGCCCTGTTCCTCTGGCCCCCCACTTGGAGTCACACAGCTAGCTGAGGTCCATTGGCCACAAGTAAACTCATTAACAAGTGGCATTCACGGTGCAAAGAGCAGTTAAACATTTGCTGAATACAGCCAGCTCTGAGCTTGCTTACCTCACACTTTAGAAAGCAGGCAACTTTCTAGTTCTGCAGCCCAGTAAAGTTTTCTGCCAGCCCTTTAGCAGGGCCTGCTAAGCCCCCTGCCTCCACAGGGAATTAGCCATCACATTCCAGCCATGTCATCAGAACAATGAAAGGTGAATATTCTGCAAACTGGCTTGGGACCACTTACTGATGATGTCATCCCTCCCTTATATGGCTCATTATTGTGCAGATTTACTATGGTCAGTGAGAAGGGGCGGAGCCCTGCGGCTCAAGAATGGCAGGCAGCTCCTTCCAGCAAGGGAAGGCAGCTAAACTCAGTCAGATGCATGCATAAAAATCTGGGCTTAAAAAGCCAGTTTGTGTCTCGCTCATTCAAACTTTTACCAGACTGAATTCAAGAGGCAACAGAAGATACAGCGCAGTGAGCTGAAGTAACTAATTCTCCTAATGTTCAAGGTTACAACCTGATGTTAAATGTAGTGATGCATTCCATTGACTTCAACTGCAGCACAAACTAGGTATCCCGAATTAGCCAACTCCATCTTCAGGTTTTTCAGTTCAGTTATTGCTCTTCACAGGTGCTCTGCCCTATTCCATTCCTGGTCTGTTTCTTTAAAACAATGTGTCCTTCAGGACACTGCAATTTCACCTACAGAGCACAGCTACAGAAGACAGGACACTAGTAGACCCTGAAACGCTGTGTATTTTTTTAGCTAAACTTCTCAGTAGCACAAGGCACTCACACATGAAGATCCTTGAGCTTTTTGAATCAGGAATGTCCAAAGCATTTAATCAGCAGGACAGGAGATGGACAGCGACAACAATTACCTTTACCATTTACTTTCTCTGTTACCTACAACATTTGGAAAGCAAATCGGGGCACGATTTATCCTGAGACTAAACAGACAAGAAAATGTGTTTCATTCAACTGTGTCACTTGGCTTAATGTTGTGCTAAGGTGCCATGCATCTATTTCTCATTTTTCACTGCATTGTGAATCCCCTGCAGTTGGTATATGCTTGTACACAGAATGTGTGAATCATGCTGTGAAGACATGACAGCCCAAAGTCAGTTTGCCCCCTTGTGTGATAACATATTGCATACTGCATGGACAGAAGGGGGAAGAAGGCAGCAGAGTGGCATTTTCAGGCTAAATGTTTTCAGATGTTTTGGGGCAAAGCTTTTGGTCTATCATCACAAAATAATTTACCAACAACAACAAAGGAATTGAGCACAAATTGTGTGTGGGGGGGGGGGGGGAGGGAGGGAATATCAAAGAATGGCACCACCTATTCCTGACAAAGTCTAAAATGAATTCTGGGAATAGGCAAATGTTTATCTTGGAGCAAAACAAAGTAGCCAAGACAATTACCATCTCCTCAAAAATTGAAAACAAAGAAAAGTGAAACTCTATTTTTGTTTTCTACGTAGTAACATATTATATGATGCCAGCAAGGCAGCAAGAGTAGGGTGGACTAGGCAGATGCCTAGGTGACACATAGGAATGTAGAAACGGAAAACCAGCAAGACAGCAACTGACCAAGGGCAAACATGTCCACAAATGTGTGTCCCACAGTGCCACAATGGACATTACCCAGCAAGTACTCCAAAGGGCACATAACATTGGCAGTTGGTGCCGGTGGGAAGCATGGATGTCTATGCAGGCACCCCTACCCCATATCACGCACCATAGGCAGCTGCCTACCGGCACACTGGATGGCCTGGGACTGCGCACCACCAGCACCACTGGTATAAGGGCATGTCAGCATGAAGGCGGAGGGGTGCTGGTGGTGGAGGGGGCAGTGGCATCTGCCCATAGCAGACCAAGGCCAAGCCCTGTTTAGGTGGGTGCCGTGCACTGCAAAAGACAAGGTCTGTCTGACGAACAGTGATGGTATCCCCAGGGAATGACCTGCTGAGCAACATAACCCATCATTTTGCCATTATATGAGAGATCATTGGTTAGTAAACCAACAGCAAGATTTACACAAGACAAGAAACAGCACTGGTGGTGGATGCTTGGAATGCCCTTCCGATTGACGTGGTGGGGGCAAATACAGTGACAGAATTCACAATGGCATGAGAGAGACACAGACCTTTAAATACTTAAAGAGTGTTAATAAACAAACAAACCTCTTCCAAAGACGGGGAAGCTGTAAAACCAGAGGGCATAACATGAAGCTGCAAGGTGTAAACTGAAAGGCAACATCAGGAAATACTTTTTCACTGAAAGGATGGTGGATGCTTGGAATGCCCTCCCGATGAAAGTGATGGGGGAAAATACAGTGACAGAATTCAAAATGGCATGGGACAGACACAGTGGATCCCTTTATAGCAATAGGATAAAATCAAAATAAACGTAACTATCTCTTATATCTCAACAAATAGGAGTGACCTACACGGAGCAGTGGGTACACCCCTAAGCAAAGGCATGGGGAGGGGTGACCTTTGTCAAAGGCTTTCTGAAAATCGAGATATACTATATCAACCAGGCTCAACTTTATGTGCCTTTTTAGTCACACCTTTAAAAATATGAGATAGGTGAGACAAGACTTTCCTTGGCTACATCCATGTTGGCTTTCTGCCATTAAACGATGACTATCTACATGTTTAGTAATTTTGTTTTTATAATGGTTTCTATCATTTTGCCCAGTACTGGTGTCAGACTCACTAGTCTGTAGTTTCTGTATCACCATTGGAACCCTTTTTAAAAATTGGCTTTACATTGGTCACTCTCCAATCTTCGTGTCCTACAGATGATTTTAATGATAGATCACATTATAAATAGTAGTTCTATAATCTCATATTTCAGTTCTTTGAGCACCCTGGGATGTATATCATCTGGCAAAGGTGATTTGCTGCTCTTTAGTTTATCAATTAGCTGTATTACATCTTCCTGATTTATCGAGATTTGTTTCAATTCGTCTGGTACATCATCTTTAAATATAATTTTTGGCATGTGTAAGTTTCCTACATCTTTTTCAGTAAAGACTGAAGCAAAAAATACAGTCTCTCTGCTATAGCCTTGTCCTCTTATGCCCAAACAGGAACATATGTTTTTAAACCTTTGTTTATTAAACATAATTGTTTCACTTCAGAGTGTAATTATTCTAAATTTGCCCTTTATAATCTGTTTAGAATTATTGCTAATTTCAACTCTGGCATACAATGTCACTTTTCATACTTTATACTGGCCGCATCCTAATTTTTCATGATGTTAAGGCAATTGAGTCTGACATCTTTTATGGATCTCTGTGTCACTGTACCTATTGTATGCTGCATTTCTTCCTGCTCTGCCTTGGTTCATTTATGCAATTGTTTTCCACATAGGTTTGTCCGATTGGGACTTACAAGGATACTGCATTGTTACGTTTTGTGTAAATTGTATCTTTTCTCATTTGGAACCCTTGCTCTCTTGCATATATACTCTTTCAGATAGAATGGCACTTTTGTGCATTTTAATTTTTATAAACTAACAGTACATATCAATGTCTTTACCTCTGTTCATGCTCTTCCTCCATTGTATCTTCCGAAATGGTTTGGATTAGTTTTTATTATTTTACAATTTTAAGTACCTTTTAATTATTTATTATTTATATTTTATTCATTATGTTTTACCTCATCTTTTTTGGATTTTTAGGGGTATGCTTACTAAACCGCGTTAACATAGCAGATGCTACGTTAACGCGTGTTAGGTAACGTTAACGCGCATTAACATAACATAACACGCGTTAGCGTTCCCGGCCGTGGTAAGTCCCACAGAGGGTGGAGAGAGGGTGGAGAGAAGGGGTTAATGGGCGGGGAGTGAGTGAGGAGAGGCCCCTTCCACATTAATGTGGGGAACTGAAGGGCTGAATCCTACCGTGACTGAAAACCTGGCGTTAGCACACATTTGCAAGAGAGAGAAACCATTTCAGTGTCAGCAATGTACAGCATACGCAGGGAGCCCAAGAAAAGTGATAGTAGTGCTCCATTTGCAGCAACAGCATAGTACCCAAGTATGAAAGGCCACTATGGTGATGGTGCAATTGGGGCATAGGGGGCTGCAGGCGGGATATGCAGTGGGGGAAGCTGGGGCACAGGGTTGGCTAGGCAGTTGCCTAGGTGGCACATAGGAACATAGAAACCGGACATCAGCAAGACAGCAGCTGACAAAGGCCAAGCACAATCCACCAACATCTATCTGGTCCACCCTAGCTAAAAGTTGCCAGGGCAATGACCTGAAATCCCCCCAGCCAACCCTCCCCCAAGCGGAAGGGACATAATATTGGCAGGCGGTGATGGGGCGGATGTGTGGATGCCCATTTATGCCTCCCCACCCCAGACCCCGCTCCCTAGGCAACCGCCTAGCCACACAGTGGATGGCCTGGGACTGCGCACTACCAGCATCGACAGCATATGGTCATGTCAGCATAGCAGGGGGGGGGGGGGTGTGCCCATGCTGGAGGGAGCAGTGGCACATGCCTGCAGTGTACCTAGGCCATGCCCTGTACCAGTACGTGGTGTGCAGTGCAACATAAATGGTCTGGCTGAGGAAAAGTACAGGTAGCTCCAGGGACTACTGTGCATCTGTGGCAACAGTGTGGTGCAGTACACACAGCCAGTGTATCCAGAAGCAGAGGGTCACAGGTTCAAGCCCCAGCTGTGTATCCTGCAGCACATGTCCCTATATTTTACCCTACAATGCAGATACAACAGCAACATGTGCAAAGCCCAAAGCAGTGGCAAACAGGGGTAAAACACCCACTCACACAGGCTCCACAATCCAAAGCTACCTGGAGAGTCAGGCTGTTCGCCCCAGCACAGAGCTGCAGTTATCACTAGAGCACTACTACTACCTCCTGCACGGTTTATCAATGTCGGCACTGTGATCAGGACCAGTGCGGCGGGCAGGGCTGCCAACCACCCCTATCTTTGCACAATGCTGCAATAGGAGTGTGTGTGTGTGTGTATGTCTATCCATTGTTTTGTGGCTGCCCACACCTCACTGGGCCCACAATGTCCCACTGTTACCAGCATTAGCCTGAATATGTGCATAATGAGGAGCAAGGTATTGTGGGTATGGCCCGGACAGGGCTGATTGGCCAGGATGCATCTTCACAGGGTGTGGAGCAATGGCTGGGACACTGTAGTGCCCAACCACCTCCTGCATGGACAGGGTAGCCACAGCATGTCTTGCTGGGAGGACACTCTCACTCTGACCGAGCAGTGACCATGGAATGTCTAGGTTCCCGCATAGCATTCTACATTATCTGCTTCCAGTGATACCTGTGTGTTTCTTGTGTTGGGGTTTTAGCACTTAGATATCTGCTTGGTACACATAGTTCCTTTGTGAGCGTGAGCTATGGACTGGCTAGTGGACTGTCTGCAGTTAGTCTGTGCATGGTTGGATTGCCTTATAGGGTACTACAGGTGCTGTCTGACTGTGCCACCTGCTGGTGACTGGTAGACTGTGGTGTGTGGTTGCAGCCATTGAAACTAAAGCAGTATATTCAGCACCAGAGCTTATCCAGCATCTGGCAGTGATTAATGTAGATCATTTCAGTGGTGATCACTGTTGTTATCTGGCTAGCGGTGATATTCAGTCACAAACGGGATAGAAAGAACTGCATAAATTTGGGACAGCCATTGATATTCCTAACTTTATGCAGTTTGGATAAATATCGCTATTAACCAGAGAGTCATTGGAACCACCCATGCTCGGCCCACAGACTGCTCCAAATATATCCGGTAAGTGCTGCTGAATATTGGGATCTCCGGGGTTTATGCGGTTTTCAGGTGCTGCAAACCACATAAACCCCTTTAAATCTCAGGCCCATAGAGGACACACACACATTTACATCTTCTTCCGTGAAAGATAAACATTTGTGTGTTGGCACTGGGGCACTATTGAGGCTGGATCTGGAAGCTTGTTTTATAAAAACATATAGGCGTCTATGTTGTCTTTATAAAATAGGCTTAAATTAGACCCTCTTTTGGACTTTTCACATAGGTGTCCTGTTAAAAAATATAATCCTTAGAGGAAAAGAGGGGTATTGGAAGGATAAATAGAAGCCAAAGGTCAGTTTTAGTCTTATGAATTTATGTCTTGTTTTTTTAATGCTAATCCCTCTGTGAGTAGGATATCATGACAGAGAGAGAGACTCCTATCTCAGTGTAGCTCTGGGATGTAGATCTCTGTTTTCCTGATCACCAACTTGAGGCTACAGGTTTGAAAGGCTACTGCTACCAAGGCTGGGGCTAGACAACCAAACTGCTTTATCCTTCAAGCTAAAGACATCACACTGACCCGGAAACCCAGAGGTGATTTGGTATTACTTTATATATGAGCTTAGTGACATAGGGAGATGCTGGACCAGTTTCATGTTTTTATACTATATCTAATGTATTTTTTATTTCAAATAGTCAGAGGAGAACTACAAGTACTATAATGTTGAATGATCAGAGTCTCCCTCTTTAGACTGAGTTACTTAGCAACCCTGAAATAGGAGATGAACTGATGTTGCAGTCTGGATTTAGAAGCTGCCATCGTACAGAGACTGTTTTGGTGGCTACAGGCCTTAGGATGATAGTGGATAAAGGGGATGAGGCTTTGGTGATGCAAATGGTTCTTTCCACTGCACTTGATGATATAGATCCTGATCCTGATTAGAGTAGTTTGGGGGTAGGAGATAGAGTGAGGAACTCATTCTTTTCATTCTTGAGATGTTCCAGTACAAACCTAGGAACCCTTTTACTAAAGTGCATTAGGTTTTTGCACAGAGGGCCGGCCCATCCATTGTGTGAGAATGTTGTTCGCACAGGGCCCCGTGCTTCAGGGGGCCCCGCACCAACAATATCCTGCACTTCTCATGCTGTTCGGCTCCTGACAGGCCCCGGCTCACCTCTCTACAGCTGCTGAAGTGAAGAGTGCTGTTTTTCTTCACTTCAGCAGCTGTGTTCTAATGTAGGCCACTGGCGTGCTGGAGGTCAAATGACATTTCCTGTTTCCGACATGCAGCACACCAGCGTCCTACATTAGAACACAGCTGCCAAAGTGAAGAAAAACGGCGCTCTTCACTTTGGCGGCTGTAGAGAGATGAGACGGGGCCTGCCTGGCTCCCTCTAAAGCCAAGTGGGGAGGAGGGGATGGGGGCCTGGGACTGGAAATGGGCTGATGGGGGGGGGGAGGCTAGGACTGGAAATGGCTGATGAGGGGGCTAGGATAGGACTGGAAAGAGCTGATGGTGGGGCTGGGACAGGAAATGGGCTGATTGGCAAGGGCTAGGACTGGAGGTGAGGAGTGGTCTAGTGGTTAGGACAAGGTACTTCAGGCCGGAGGGCCAGGGGTTCAAGTCCCACCTGGGGACAGCAATCTCAGGCCAGAGGGACTGGGATTTCTAGTCCTATAGGCACTCCTTGTGGTCTTGGGCAAGCCACTTAACCCTCCATTGCCCATGTTCCCTGTAAGTATGAATGTGTGTGTCTCTCATCCCCTTGTGTTAAATGTATCCCCCAATTGACCGCTTTGACCCGGTGAAAAGCGGGATATAAATACAGCTAAATAAATAAATAAAATGACTGATGAGGGGGCTAGGATAGGACTGCAAATGGGCTAATGGAGGGGCTAGGAAAGGATTGGAAATGGCTGGTGGGGGGGGGGCTAGGACTGCAAATGGGCTAATTGGGGGAGCTTGGACTGTAAATGGACTGATGGGGGGCTAGGATAGGACTGGAAATGGCTGATGGTGGCTCTAGGAATGGAAATGGGCTGATGGAGGGGCTAGGATTGGAAATGGGCTGATGGGGGGTGCTAGAACAGAAATGGGCTGATGCGTGGAGATGGGAGAATGGGACTAGAAAGGAGCAGATGCTGGGTGGGGCTGGAACTAGAAGGGAGCTGATGCTGAGGGAGGACTAGAAGGGAATGGGGCTGGGGGAGTGAGGATGGAAAGAGGAAAAGATATTTTGTGTGGTAGGGAAGAAAAATCTACAATTGGCTGGGTATTGGGAAAGTAAGGGGATTGAGGATGGAAGGGTGAAATTTGAGTGGATAAAAAAGGAATAAAGAAAGAAATGGAGGAAAAAGCAAAAGGGGAAATATCAGTATGTTAAAGCAGATGTAGAGAGAGAATGGAAAAAAATCTGGAGGAGAGAAGAAAGGGCAAATGGACAGTAGACAAAGGAGAGTTAGCACAAGACATGAAGAAACCAGAAGAAAGTGAATGGAACAATTGCAATTGAAAAATAAAATGCCCAAACACCAAAAGGTAGAAAAATACTTTTTTATTTTGAATTTATTAACTGGAATATGTCAGCTCAGGGAAATGTGTATCGCTAACATCTTTGCGTTTTCATTTAGTACAAGAGAAAATTAATTTATAGTTTGATTTCTTCAGTGTTGTAGATTCCAAGTTTGGCTTTTGGGGTTTCCAGTTTAATTATTGTCTTCCTATTTCTAAAGTGTGATCCCTTATCTGTCTGGTGACGGTCTATGTTCTGCATGTGTAACCAAGCTGAGGTATTCTGTTTGACAGTGCCACTTGTTCTCTTTCCCCAGTAGGAGATGTATTGGTATTTTCTGAGATGTATTCATTTAATATTTGCAGAGTTGCCTTTTGATAGGCAGGGTTTGGTGTTTTGTGAGACCTGCTAATGCTGTTATGATACGGCGGGTTTGCTATGGGTTCTAAATGGGCAGTGTTTGTAGTACTTCCTAATCTGCCTGGCGGTTGGCACTGGAGTATAGTAATGTAGAAATTTGGTAGTCTTTCTTTATCCAGACACTCATTAAGAGGTATTTTTACTAAAAGTTAGCATTAACATTATGCAAATATTTATGCACGTGAGGACCCGCAATGAGTCTCTGCACATGGCTTCACACCCTCCTTTGGGCCGTCCCCGTTTGCACATAGCATGTTTAGCATGAAAATAAACATGCATTAAATGCAAAGTAACACTCAGGGGCGTGGCCAGCATATACCTAACAGTTACTACACAGGCAGGCCCCTTAGAGCACATTCGGGCTCTTATGTATTACTACAGGTACACTTCACTCACTGAGGTGCCATTAGGTGCACCCACACTAACTGCAACATTGACAACGAGCGATATGTCCCGTTCCCCCCACTAACTGCAATGTGCTCACCATGCTCACTCTCCACCCCTAACCCGCCCATTCACCATCCCAATGCACGATTAGCAGCGCCCAATTCAATGTGCGGTAACGATTTTGCCCCTGCAGTAATAGTTACCATGGGATACTGGGCAGTTACCACACACAAAAATGCACATTAATTGCTTATTGCACTTTAGTAAAAGGGGCTTTTAGATTGTAAGCCCTCTGGGGACAGGGAAATGCCTACTGTGCCTGATTGTAATGCATCTTCAATTACTCCTGGAGAGGCATGAGCTAAATACTAAGGGCCTGATATTCAAAGACATGGTTAGTGTCACTGGATATCCCCAAGGAATGCTGCTATACACCCTGATGTTAACCGTTTAGCATTGGGATATGTTGGGGGCGTTCTGGGGGTGGTACCCAGGGATAACAATTCAATAAAGACCACCAATCACCCTAATCACACCACAAGCCAACTTACACAAACCATGACACCCAAGATGTACATAATTTAGATATGTTACATGAGACTATCCAGGTTTTGAAGTTATAATGTTACTGTTCATGTTTGCAAGTTCTTTGTGTAAGTTGAAGTTTATTGTAAACCGCCTTGATTGAATAAAAAGGCGGTATAGAAAAATTGTTAAATAGATAAATAAAATAACCGTGCAGTGGTGATATTCAGCCACTGCCCGGTTATTCCTCAGCTGTGAAAGTTAGGCACAGCAAAAGCTGTCCTAACCTTTGCTGCCAGAGCTAACCGGGCAGCGACTGACTATCTCCACTACACGGTTAGCTTCTGCACTGTTAGGCTGCTAGTGTAGCTGGGTTTAAAAAAGGTTTGGACAAGTTCCTGGAGGAAAGGTCCATAAACCATTATTAAGAAGGGACCCAGGATATCAATGCTTGACCCAATACAAGCATTGCGGAACCTGTGTCCCTTGGGAAAACTGCTAGGTACATATGACCTAGATTGGCCACTGTTGGAAACAGGATACTGGGCTTGATGGACCTTGGTCTGACCCAGTATGGCATATCTTATGTTCTTATGTTATGTTCACTGTGTACAGTTGTGCAGTGATCCCAGCTATTCAATGTCGATAGCCGAATATCCGGGGTTGAAGTCTGGCGGCAACAGCTATGTACTTTAGAGGCACATAGCCGTCACAAATGAATATCATGCCTTAAATAAATAAAAAAACTAAAAAAGCAGTCATATCACCCAGATTGTAACATCACACAGGGCTTACTGCTTTCACTGGTCTTGTTTAATGTCCACCTCCGTTCTTTTGGGAAAGAGATTTGGATGTTTTTTGTTTTGTCGTACTAATAACATCCAGAATGTTATGTCGTTTAGGTTTTCACTCATTGAGACTCGTGAATAAGTTAACATTTGTTTTGAAAGGGTAAAAGTCTGGATGGAGTCGCATGTTCTTAAGTTAAATTTGAAAAAAATGTTCTTTTATTTGTAAAGGTAAAGTGCTGGTCTCTCTAAGGTCTTCTATTCAAAGCCAGGGATGAAGGTTGATTCCCTATTGTCGACGGAACAGCACAGTAAAATGTAGTGCAGAATATATCCTTATCTTTATGAATGGTAACAGATCTGAAATCTTTTGTCACTGGATCATTTGCAACAGATGGTGAGACAGTCATTCTGGCATGCATGGGCACGCCAACATTGTTTATCTTGGCCTTCTGAAGCAAGAACTTGCTCATCTTCAGTTCTTACAAAACATGACAGCCAAATGATTTTGAGATGGACCAGATTAGATAGAGCGTGGCTCTCCAGTCACCGACAGGATTGAGTTTAAACTATTAGTTTGGTTTCTAAGATCATCGGTGGAAAGTGTCCTGCATATCTTTTTCTCAGGTATAAATTCGTATTTCACCTCAGTTATTGCATTCCTCCAATATATGTAAGCTGCAGATCCTTGCTGTTTTAGCGTATAACTTACTAGGAATTCGGGATAGAAGATTGTGGGGGGCTACACTGTGTCACTGGAACTGTCTGTCCTTGCAGATTTGTGGGGAAGGTTCTTACCTTAGCTTCTGAGAAGGTTGAAAATCTGGTTATTTACTAACAGGGTTATTTACTAGCAGGTGCTGCTAACCAGAAACATGTCTTTGGAGACTCCTGCCTTACACCTCTGTCATTTAAGATTGTGAGTGGGCAAGGTGCAGATGTCCTAGACCAGTGATGGCTAACCTTTTTGAGCCCGAGTGCCCAAACTGCCGCACAAAACCAAAGAATTTCCTCAAAGTGCCAGCACGTCAATTAAAGCCCCATTTGCATAAGGTGCTTCATTTGCATAAATATTTGCATAATGTTACCATACACTAACTTTTAGTAAACATGCCTCTTAATGAGTATATGGATAAAGAAAGACTAAAAGGTTTCTACATTACTATAATCCAGTACCAACCGCCAGGCACATTAGGAACTACTACAAACGCTGCCCATTTAGAACCCATAGCAAACCCGCCGTATCCTAACAGCACTACCAGGACTCACAAAGCACCATACTCTACCTATCAAAAGGCAACACTGCAAATATTAAACCAATACATCTCAGAGAACAACAATACATGACCTACTGGGGAAAGAACAAGTGGCAATGTCAAATAGGAATTATATAAACAGAATACCTCAGCTCAGTTACACATGCAGAACAGACCATCACCAAACAAGGAATCACAATTTAGAAACAGGAAGACAATAATTAAACTGGGAACCCCAAAAGCCAAACTTGGAATATACAACAACACTGTAGAAATAAAACTATATATTAATTTCCTCTTGTACTAAACAAAGCGCAAAAATTAATGATGCACATTTCCCAGAGCTGACATATTCCAGTTAATAAATTCAAAATAAAGAGATATTTTTCTACCTTTTGTGCATTTTTTTTCAGTTGCAATTGTTCCAGCCACTTTCTTCTGGTTTCTTCGTGTCTTCTGCTAACTCTCCATCTGCTGTCCATTTGTCCTTTCTTCTGTCTTCTTGGTTTTTTTTTTCCATTCTCTCTCTACATCTGCTTTAACATACTAATCTTTCTCCTTTGGCTCTTTCCTCATTCCTATTTCATCTACTCAAAATTTACCCCTCCATCCTCAATCCCCACTTACTCTCCCAATACCCGGCCAATTGTAGATTTTTTATCCCTCCCACACAAAATATTTTTCCCCTCTCCATTTTACTCTCCCAGCCCCATCCCATTCTAATCCTCCCCCAACACCAGCTCCCTTCTAGTTCCAGCCTCACCCAGCATCCATTCCCTTCTAGTCCCTGCATCAGCCCATTTCCAGTCCTAGCAGCCCCCCAACCCAATACCAGTCCTATCCCCCCCTCATCAACCCACTTCCAGTCCTAACCCCCCATCACCCCATTTTCAGTTTAAGCCCCCCCCCTATAACCCATTACCAGTCCTAACCCCCCACTTCCAGTCAGCCCCCCATAGCCCATTGCCAGTCCTAACCCCCCCATCAGCCCACAGTCCATTACCAGTCCTAACCCCATCAGCCCACCTCAAGTCCTAACCCCTCCCCATCAGCCCATTTCTTGTCCGAGCCCCCCCATAGCCCATTATCAGTCCTAAACCCCCCCATAGCCCATTACCAGTCCTAACCCCATCAGACCACCTCCAGTGTTAACCCCCCATCAGCCCATTTCCAGTCCTAACCCCACCCAACAGCCCACCTCAAGTCCTAACCCCTCCCCATCAGCCCATTAGCAGTCCTAACCCCCCCCCTAGCCCATTAGCAGTCCTAACCCCCCCTCTCTAGCCCATTAGCAGTCCTAACCCCCCCCCATAGCCCATGACCAGTCATAAACCCCATCACCCCACTTCCTGAAAGACCCCATCATGCAACAGCGCTTTAGCAGTACTAACCCCCGCTATCCCATTATCAGTCCTAACCCCCCCTCCTAGCCCTTTAGCAGTCCTAACCCCCCCCTAGCCCATTAGCAGTCCTAACCCCCCCCCCTCCTAGCCCATTAGCAGTCCTAACCCCCCCCAGCCCATTAGCAGTCCTAACCCCCCCTAGCCCATTAGCAGTCCTAACCCCCCCCCCTCCTAGCCCATTAGCAGTCCTAACCCCCCCCCAGCCCATTAGCAGTCCTAACCCCCCCCTAGCCCATTAGCAGTCCTAACCCCCCCAGCCCATTAGCAGTCCTAACCCCCCCCAGCCCATTAGCAGTCCTAACCCCCCCCTCTCTAGCCCATTAGCAGTCCTAACCCCCCCCATAGCCCATTACCAGTCCTAACCCCCCATCACCCCATTTCCAGACAGCCCCCATCAGCCCACAGCCCATTAGCAGTCCTAACCCCCCCTAGCCCATTAGCAGTCCTAACCCCCCCCCTCCTAGCCCATTAGCAGTCCTAACCCCCCCCAGCCCATTAGCAGTCCAAACCCCCCCCACCCCCTTAGCAGTCCTAACCCCCCCTCACCCCATTTCCAGACAGCCCCCATCAGCCCACAGCCCATTAGCAGTCCTAACCCCCCCTAGCCCATTAGCAGTCCTAACCCCCCCCCTCCTAGCCCATTAGCAGTCCTAACCCCCCCCCAGCCCATTAGCAGTCCAAACCCCCCCCCAGCCCATTAGCAGTCCTAACCCCCCCCCACCTAGCCCATTAGCAGTCCCAACCCCCCCCGGCAAATTTAAAAACAGAAAAAGCGGGCTCTGGCTGCTGCCGCGGACGCGGCAGCATGCAGTGTCCCGCGGGGCCCCCTCCGCCCGCTAAGCCCCTCTGCAAGGGCTTTCAGATTCGCGAGGGAGACAGCGTCTCCCTCGCGTCTCTGTTAAGCCCGCAGGGGCTAATGGGAAATTTCCCATCAGGCCCTCGCGTCTAAAGGGGCTGATGGGAAATTTCCCATTAACCCCTGCGGGCTTAACAGAGACGCGAGGGAGACGCTGTCTCCCTCGCGAATCTGAAAGCCCTTGCAGAGGGGCTTAGCGGGTGGAGGGGGCCCCGCGGGACACTGCATGCTGCCGCGTCCGCGGCAGCAGCCAGAGCCCGCTTTTTCTTTTTTTGCGGACCTTCACGCGTGCCAGCTGCAAGGCCTTCGCGTGCCACAGCTGGCACGCGTGCCATAGGTTCGCCATCGCTGTCCTAGACATTGAAAGGGTATATAGAATGTGTCACATTCCTCCTCGATTCTCACCACCACCAAAAAGTTGTCTAATAGACAATATTTTGGTGGTGGTGAGAAGTGAGGAGGAATGTGACACATTCTATCTAACCTTTTTGATGTCTTGGATATCTGCACCTTGCCCACTCACAATCTTAAATGACAGAGGTGTAAGGCAGGGGTCTCCAAATCCAGCCCTGGAGGGCCACAAACCAGTCAGGTTGGCAGGATATCTCTAATGCATATATATCTCATGCATATTCATTAGGGATATCCCGAAAACCTGACTGGTCTGCGGCTCTCCAGGACCAGGGTTCCCCACCCCTGTTATAGACCAATAAGTAGCTTAACCTTCCTAGCAAAAATCATCGAGAAGGTTGTACAACAACAACTACAAAACCACCTGGACCACCACTCCACTAGATAATCAGCAACATGGATTCAAACAACATCATAGAGTCAAAACACTATTGACATCACCCTTGGACCCTCTAATAAAAGGAACATCCACCCTCAACCAGGGTTTCATCCTCATATTTATCAACCTTTCTTTGGCATTCGACTCTATCCCTCATAACCTTCTCATAAACAGACTCACTTCTATTTGAGATGGAGGAACACCCCTCAAATGGATTCAGTCCTACCTATCCAACCATTACCAACAAGTAAGAGCAGGTACAAAAAAATCAACACCATACAGGCAGAGTCAAGGAGTACCACAAAGATCGTCACTATCAGCACTATTATTCATCATATACATTCAATCCATATGCAGTATATTTCATTAACCCAAAATAAGCTACTACATTTACACCGACAACATCATGATGTATATTCCATTCAACCTAACCAACCCTGACATGAATCACATATCAAATTGCTTCAAAGACTTGGTTCAATGGTTAACAAACCACATGCTTAAAATCAACATAAATAAGACTGAAGCTCTATACATCTCCAGGAACAAAGAATTTTGTTCAAAATAAATAAAATTCACTCCACCAAAAACAATTACAATCGACAACGCAAACCTAGAGATCAAAAAAGAGGTACAGTATCTATAACATGCTTCACCAGCTAGCCCAAAGTGCATTAGAAATTATAATATTGAAATACAAGTATCAAACTTTCTTACCTACACACCCCTTACTGATGTTTACTAATGTTTGTGAACCACCTTTAGTTTTCTGGTTAAGTGGAATGTAAATGCTGGATTAAATTAAATTAAACTAAATGTTAGTTATTAGTCCACTAGTCATCCCCTAAGTGACTCAGAATAAGCAGGTTGAAAAGATATATCAATTGATGGCCATGAGTTCATCTAAATTGCAAGTACACCTTCTGAGCATAGGAAGAGGAGGGTTGGCTGCAGGAACAGGGAGTGTAGAGGTCTCTCAGCATCCCTGCACCCACCCTGCCACTGTCTGTTTGAGGCAGGCAATGGAGAGACACCAATTAGGTAGACAGACGCCTTACAGCTGTACTCAATAAAGAATGCCCCTTCCTTAATGAAAACCACCTGGTCTATTGCCACCTTCCTGCTTTACAACTGAAGGGGTAGCGAAAAATCTCTTTTGTAACACAAATCTCTAAGTATCAGTTATTCAGGTTAACTGAGCAAATATTTAGATAATACTTATTTTCATAGCATTACTGGATGTATTTAGCATTACCGGAGGTATAAGTATTCATGTACGGTAAGTCCTTCCTCTAAAGAAACCTTGCCTTAGAACCATGTGCTGTAGTTCGGCGCACGGTTTTCTAATGCAAGGAGAATGCAAAAACATTTGCTCCCAAATGGAGCAAAAAAAAGCAAAATATCTGTGCACAAGAAAAAGGCAGAGCAGGGCAGACACTTGAACAGACAGGTCTGCGTTGCCTGCAGCCAGGAAAAGGAGGTCATCTGAGGTGAAGTATGACATGTCACCTCAGATAAACCATGCAAGGACAAGCTCTCGATCCCATGCTTACACCATGCAATCTATCACCTCCCCTGACATCCTCTGATCCCCCGCAGTGGCCGTTATCCCCTCCCCCCCCCCCCCATACACACACAGCTTCAGATCACCACAAAAAAAATCATTGTTGGGCCAAGGGTCAGGCATGCCATTTTACAAGACAATAGCATGGAGGCCGGAGCGTGTGGGAAGTATCCTGCCTCCCAATGTAGAAGGTACTAGGGAGTATGGGGGGGTGCTGGGCCATGCCACATTCTTTGGGGAGTTGTGGCGGGGGTTTTAACAACCACTTGTGCTACCAATGATCTTTTGTGCAGACTGGGGATTTCAGAGCTTCAAGGGTCAGGCAGTGTCGGGTGGGGAATTGGGGGGTCTACACCTATTTGGGTCTCTGAGGTGACATGTCACACTTATCCTTATAGGGCCCTTTTGCTCCCAGCTGCATCTTTATGCCAGCCCTGAGCTGGCATAAGGATACAACAAAAACAAGAAGAAAACTGTGCTTAACATCTGGAACATGACTTAATCTGTAGTTTGCATGTGATTTGCATGCCCACTGTGCTATGGTTTAGCGCAAGAGTTTTACTAGAAATTTTCCTGTGCTAGATTGCTTTCTACATTCTAGCACTTGAAAATCTCAAACAAGATACTGCATTAAAGCATAGCACAGTTTTACTGCATTGGCCCATGAGTACTTTAGGCAGCGGAAGATAAAGTGATTTATTCATGGTCAGAAGTATCAGAGACAAAAGCTTTTTTAGATTTATTTATACTTTATATTTTGTAGCACTTCTCCAGAAGATCCTGGGCAGTGTACATTTGAAGGCATATCAATAAAATAACATTGGGGTATGTTTATTAAACAGCGGTAATGTCGCAGCAGCAATGTTATCGCATGATAAGTAACGTTATCACACGATAATTACCACACAATAACGTCACTTATCGCGTGATAACATCTCCGGTGGCGTTAAGGCGCACAGAGGGTGGAGTAAGTTGTTCCAGAGGGCGGAGAGAACGGGTCATTGGGCAGAGAGTGGGTGAGGAGAGGCTCCAGGCACACTAACGCTGTGAAATCAGGGTCTGAAAAGTAACACCAGTGAAAACCTCACGTTAGAGGCACATTTGCAGGAGAGAGAAACCATTTCAGTCAGCAATGTACAGCAAAGGCAGGGAGACCAAGAAAAGTGATAGTAGTGATAGATGTGCAGCAACAGCATAGTGCCCAAGTACGAAAGGGCACTATGGTGAGGCTGAAAATGGGGTACAGGGGACTGCAGGCAGGATATGCAGTGGGGCACAGGGTGGACTAGGCAGATGCCTAGGTGACACATAGGAATGGAAAAATGGAAAACCAACAAGACAGCAACTGACCAAGGGCAAACATGTCCACAAGTGTGTGTCCCACAGTGCCACAATGGACATTACCCAGCAAGTACCCCAAAGTGCACATAACATTGGCAGTCGGTGCCGGGGGGAAGCATGGAGGTCTATGCAGGCACCCCTACCCCATATCACACACCATAGGCAGCCGCTTACCGGCGCACTGGATGGCCTGGGACTGCGCACCACCAGCACAACCGGCATAAGGGCATATCAGCATGGTGGTGGAGGGGTGCTGGTGGTGGAGGGGGCAGTGGCATCTGCCCACAGCAGACCAAGGCCAAGCCCTGTTTAGGTGGGTGCCATGCACTGCAAAAGACAAGGTCTGTCTGATGAACAGTAATGGTATCCCCAGGGAATGACCTGCTTCTGTGGCAACAGTTTGGTGCAGTACACACAGCCAGTGTGTTCAGGAGCAGAAGGTCACAGGTTCAGGTCCCAGCTGTGGCTCCTGAAGATCATGTCCCTTTATTTTACCCAGTACTAAACCATGGTAATAAAAAAGGAACGCTTATTGCAGATAAAAAAAAGCACACCATAAACACCTATATTTTACCCTACAGAGCACATACACCATAGACATGTGCAGTCCCTAGAGCAGAGGTTCCCAACTGCAGTCCTGGAGGGCCAAACACCATTCAGGTTTCATGCTGTCCCTAAGAAATATGCTTGAGATGCATTGGTATGCCCCACCCCATTGTATGCAAATGTATCTCATGCATATTCATTAGGGACAGCATGAAAACCTGAATCGTTTTGGGCCCACAAGGACCAGAGTTGGGAACCTCTGCCCTAGAGCATAGTCCAACAGGGGCACAAACACCCACACCCACAGGCTCCACTATCCAAATCCTCATGGAGAGTCAGGCTGTTGGGCCCTAAGCGGAGCAGCATCTACCAATACTAGCACCTGCATACCTTAGCAATGCCATCATAAACATGGAAACAGGTTGCTATGATCAATGTCAGATAATAAATCCTACATTAAACACAATTTGTTAACAGAGATTCATCATAGCAACCTTTTGATATATGTGGAGTGTGTTTCATATTTTGTTACTGACAGTGTTTACCACCCCGGAGAGAGACCCTAACAGTACTGAGTACCATAGCAATGCCTGCACTGTGCCCAGGACTGGTGTGGCGGCCAGGGCTACCAACCACCTCTCTCTTCGCACAATGTTGACATAGGTGTAGGAGTGTGTGTATGTCTATCCAGTGTTTTGTGGCTGCCTACACCTTACTGAGCCCACAATGCTTGCACTGTTTCCAGTGTTAGCCTGCCAATGTGCATAATGAGGAGCAAGGTATTGTGGGTATGGCCCGGACAGGGCGGTCTGGGCAGGATGCATCTGCACAGGGCATAGGGCAATGGCTGGGACATTGTAGTGCCCGACCACCACCTGCACGGACAGGGTGGCCACAGCATGTCATGCTGGGAGGTCACTCTCACCGTTTCTGAGCAGTGACCATGGCATGTCCAGGTTCCCACATAGTGTGCTTATACAGTGTTTCTCTCAGGTGATATCTGGGAGTTCCCATTTCTGGGGCCCAATCTCTGCCATACCTGCTTGGTGTTTGTGCTTTGTCCCACTTCTGAGTGCACACAGTTTCTCCAGGAACATGTACTAGCTAGTAGACTGTTTGCAGTTAGCTTGTGTATGGCTGGAACACCTTGCAGGGTGCAGTGGGTGAAGACTGACTGTGCCCCCTGCTGGTGAATGTCAGATTGTGGTGGGGGCAGCTGAGCTTTTCCAGGCCTACTGCCTGTCTGCTAGTGCCCTATGTGATAGTTACAGATCTGCATTGACTGCCCCGGAGGGCGCCCTTCTCCTGCAGGACTGGCATTGATGGTCCCACAGCCTTTTATCATGTCCCTCTACTGCCTCCATTGCAAAGATGTAGAATGTGGTTCTGTTGGTGGCAGATCCTGGCCCCCACCCTGACCCTGAGAGAGTGGGTTGGTAGGTGATGCTACATAATCCGTATGTGGGTCCAGACACCCCCCTGCTCTTATGACAAGTGATCATGGCAACCACAAGGTATATGCACTACTCTGGGTGTGTCATAGTCCACAAGGGCTAGATGTGACTGGGAGATAAAGATGGCCACAGAGGTATCCTAGGTGTGTCTGCAAGGACTACCTGTCACACACTGGCACTGATGGGGACCTGCAGCACAGCCTATATCAGCCAAGCCAGGTGCTGCGGACCTGGTGCTGGGCACCCCACCTCACCCTCAGGGTGAGCACAGGAACCACACAATGTCGCAGTCTGTAGCTACTCTGTGCCAGTAACACACACGGTCAGTTCCCCCTAACAGGCCGAGGTGCTGTGGAGGTGCATACCCCATCTTGTGATCAGATGTAGACTGCTGATCTGCATGACTGCTTTGACCCGGTGAAAAGCGGGATATAAATACAGCTAAATAAATAA
Organism: Ichthyophis bannanicus; assembly: GCA_033557465.1. Taxonomy (NCBI): domain Eukaryota; kingdom Metazoa; phylum Chordata; class Amphibia; order Gymnophiona; family Ichthyophiidae; genus Ichthyophis; species Ichthyophis bannanicus. The sequence goes on from CM066033.1 coordinate 1,243,309,255, forward strand.
ATAAAATAAATGTGCAGTGCATCATGGGTATGGGTGGGTTTACCCTCTCCTGGTAACCACAGCAGACAGTTTCTGCGGTGACCTGCTGCCAGCAAAAACACTCTCACAGTGCCATAACCTAAGGTGCCTCATGAGGCGCCCCATAAAGCGTCCTATAGGGCACATTATAAGGTGCCTTGGCGGATAGGGCACTTTATAATGTGCCTTATGGGGCACCTTATAGGGCGCCTTATGAGGCACCTTAGGTTACGGCACTGTGAGGGTGCTTTTGCTGGCAGCACTGATTTAAATTAAAAGGAAATCCCTTAGACAGCCTTATTAAATAACACCACTGCAGGACTGAACTCATGACCTCTGTCTCCACAGTCATTGTAATAGCCAGTGGGCTACATCTCTATAGTTTCTAACGCAGTGCTGGCATGGACTTAAGGTTAACGCACGTTAATGAGCCAAGGCGCCCTCTATCGCGCGATACAGATTCCTTGCTACCTTGCCGCCGGAACGCCCACTACCTTATATGGCATTCCTCACATTACCGCTGCAACTAGCGCCGGTAACATTAGGACGGTTTAGTAAACATACCCCATAGTGTAAAGGGTCCTCCGATTATGGGAATGAAGGTGATCACAGAGGCTGGGTACAGAACACAACTGCTGGTGTTTGTGCTGTCACGCTCCTCTATTGCCCTGCACAACATACCAAGAAATATCCCTAGGGATATCCACCACCTCTTCTTAATACGCTTCTCAACAAGGAAAAAGCAACCCAAGTAGTAAAATATATGGGAGTTCAAAAGCAATTTGGACAAAACTACTCCTTTAATGGGCACTCCCTAGGTGAACAAAAATATACAAACGAAGAGCAATCAAAACAGTCAGACACAAATTCCACAAAAACAGTGTTAAATGATGGCAAAAAACACCACATTTGCTCACAGTCATTGGTTGCACTCTTGCTCCACAGGCATATTTCTCAAGCAATATCCTTGGCAAAGGGTTCTGACCCATCCTTCCTTCTCTTCTCTCCTGGGTTCCTTGTTTGTTCAGGTGCCTCTGAGACTCACTTCTCCTCTCACAGGACCCCTTTCGCGTCTCCTCTCATTGCTGCTTATGCACTCAGTGCAATCACTGCCCAAGCTTTCATACAAACAATATTCTACTCCCTCCTTTCTTGCGACTAGCTCCTCACTCCTTATAATCTCTGTAGCCCCTCGGCTCTTGGACTGTACGATGCATCCAGAACCTGGGTCCTAACTCCTTTTAGGAGCCTCCACTTAGACTCCAACACCTCTGCTTCTATTTGCAGCTTTGTGTTATTACTCCTTATTCAGCTCCTTCTCAGCGCTATGTCTGCTCCTTCGCCTCTGTCCCATTTAGAGACTGGAAACTGGCAGCTGTCAGTATTCCTCTCATGAGAAGTCTTTCAGGGTCAGAACATGAACTCCTCTTTATGAGTTCTTTTCTCTGATCCCTTCTTTGAGCACACTGTGCTCCTTCTTGGGCAAGCAGGTGGGAGTTTTTGCCTTTCTCCCCTTTCTGCTCGCCTTTCTCCAGTACAACACTGGGGAAAGCCACTCTACCAGGATACCTCCTCCCTTAAGGAAGGCTAAGCTTCCAACTCCTACATCCTTTGGTTTCCTAACTGGGAAGAAAAACTTTCCTTCTTTCCCGCTCCTCTGGTCTCTCAGGTGGGAAAGTCGTATGGTCTCCTGTGGGAAGGCACTGTGCCACTACCTAAAACATAATAACTCCTATTGCCCGGGTTTCTCCAGATTAGATCTCATCTCATTTGCTTTGAAGAGTACTACTCTGGAGCAGGGACCCAGAACTCAGCCTCCTCTTCATAAACTCCTCCTTCAAAAGGAAATTACATTTATTTATTTTATTTATTTATTTAACAAACATTTTTATACCGCGCTTTCCATGAGATCACGCACGGTTTACAAGCAACAATGGTCTGAAAAGTACACTAAACTTGGTCATTTTCAGTTACATGGAACATAATATTACATTGCTAAAATTAAAAGCAGTACATGGAACAATATGTAACTTTTTACACTGATGAGATCAAAACAGTACAGGGTACATGTGCCCTTTAACTATATACAATAATTGAGTATGACTGATGTCTTATATGCTCTAGCAATATGCAGCTAGTATAATTCTATCTTATATTTAGCTCGCTATTTGGCCTGTTGTGGAGTCAGCTTGGGTGTCATAGTCAGATTGTGTGCCATAGTGAGAGGTAAAGAGGAGTTTTTTGCGGAATATTTTGATGTCATTTTGTTCTCTGATGTCCTCAGTGAGCTCGTTCCAGAGGGTACATCAGTACCAGACAAAATGGTAGAAACCATTATAAAGAATAAAATTACTGAACATGAATATAGTCATGGTTTAATGGAAGAAAGCCAACGTGGATTTAGCCAAGGAAAGTTTTGTCTTACTAATCTGTATAAATAAATAAAGGGGTATGTTTACTAAACTGCGGTAATGTCATTCGCGGTAGGTTCCGCGGTAAAGTACAGATGCCCATATAAAGGCATGGGCGGTACATCGTTACAGCAAGCTGACAACTAATGCGCGTTAAAAGACGCCTTAGACTAACGAGCGTTATAAGGCGTCTTGTAAAGCGCCTTGTTAGGCGCCCTGTAAGGTGCCTAGTAAGGTGCCCTGTTAGGTGCCTTATAAGGTGCCGTATAAGGTGCCATATAAGGTGCCATGTAAGGTGCCGTATAAGGTGCCATGTAAGGTGCCTTATAAGGTGCCTAGTAAGGTACCATGTAAGGTGCCTAGTAAGGTGCCTTATAAGGTGCCTAGTAAGGTGCCATGTAAGGTGCCTCATAAGGCGCCCTATAGGGCCTCCTAGGCTAAGCGCCATATTAGGCACCCTTGGACAAGGCACCGCAGAAGGCACCCTGGGCTATGGAACCATATGTTAAGGTGGCCTAACAAGGTTATGGTGTCCTAGGTTAGTGTGCCCTAGGGACTGCAAGGTGCCTCAGGATGACATGCATGACCTGTGCGGAACAGAGACAGATGTAGCCCTAACACTAGATAGAGCACTCAGGAAAGGCAATGAACAGGTGAGTGAAGGAGGGAGAAGTGGGAGCCGCTGGACCTGCCATATCTGCGGGCATCCCATGTGCCTGCCAGTACCGATGACAAACATGGTGGGGCAGCTGTACCACAGCACAGGGTGTTGGCAATGTAAAGTGCCAGAAAAACAGTTGGTGGCAGACAATGGGAATACATGTCCCCCAGTGGAGGCAGAGGTGGCAGGATAGTTACAATGATGGGTGTACAGAGGAGTGGTGGTGCCATGCAGATCAGGCACAGGCGAGGCAAGCATGAAGAGGCGCAATGCAGGAAAGGGTATGACATGGGGTGGCAGCCTGCACTGGCAGACAGGACTTTACACAGCTGACAGACGCAGATAGATGGACCGAGGGAATGTTGGCAATTGTGGCGAGGGTATTATGGGCTGGAAGAACAAATCTGCAAAAATATGACCTCTACAGCATGAGTTGGACAGGCATGAGAGGGGGGGGGAACAATGAGGAATTGAACTCATGAACACTGCCAAGAATGGCATTGTATTAACCAGTAGGCTATACCCCCATGGTGTATGTCACAGCAATGTCTGGGTACAGAAGGACTGCAGGTCACCACACAAATTGTCTGCTCTGAGTGCCAGGATAGGGTAACCCCACCAGTACCCATGATGCAATGCACATGCTGAATAGCTGTCTACAGCTGATCACCAAATGGGGTCTGCACCTCTCCGGTCCCCCAGCTTGGAAAGACGAACTGACAGTGCGTGATACTGGCACAGAGTAGCTACAGACCATGCCATTGTGCAGGTTCTGTGTTCACCCTGAGCGATAGGATGGGTGCCAAGCTCTAGGTCCGCAGTACATGTGCTACTAGAGATAGGTCCTGCTGTACATCCCCATCACTACCAGTGTGTGACAGGTGTTTCATGCAGTGCAGCCGAAGGTAATTTGGTGTCCATCTGTATCCTGCAGTCACATGTGGCCCTGTGGGACCAGACACCAGCCAGATTAGTGTGTACCCCGTGTGAGAGTCTGGCTGACATGGGCAGCTGTTATCAGGGCAGAGGGGTTCCTAGAATTGCATGAGGTGTGTGTAGCAGTGGCTGTATAGGTCACAGTGGTATACTCTACATTCCCCAAAGGGCCCACATCACCTTTTTGTAGGTAACGGAAAGTGCCGCGACAGCCCCCCAGGGTTGGTGGGCCAGAGCCATACCTATGACTGGGACAGTGGCAGAACAGCAGCAATGCTGGGGTTAGATCTGGAAACCCCAAGTGCCTCCCACCACTGTCTGCCAGTCACCAGCAGACAGCACAGTCAGACTGTACCTTAAAGGTGTTCCGACCATACACAGTCTAACTGCAGACAGTCCACCAGGAACTATGTGCAACAAGCAGGCATCTCAATGATTGGGACCCCAGCATTGGGGAACATAAGTATATCACTACAGCCAAATAGTGTAGAGCACTATGTGGGAACCTAGACCTGCCATGGTCACTGCTCGTTCAGAGTGAGTGCCCTCCCAGCATGCCATGCTGTGGCCACCCTGTCCATGCAGGTGGTGGTCAGGCACTACAGTGTCCTAGCTATTGCCCCACACCCTGTGAGGATGCGTCCTGGCCAATCTGCCCTGTCCGGACCATACCCAGAATACCTTGCTCCTCATTATGCATCTAATCAGGCTAACGCTGGTAACAGTGGGACATTTTGGGGCCAGTGAAGTGTGGGCAGCCACAGAACAATGGATAGACATACAAACACGCTCACTCCTTTTGCAGCATTATACAAAGATAGGGGTGGTTGGCAGCCCTGCCCGCCACACTAGTCCTGAGCACAGTGCCAACATTGCTAAACTGTGCAGGGGGTAGTAGTAGTGCTCTGTTGATAACATCATCCCACTGCTGGGGCCAACAGCCTGCTGCTCCATGCATCATTGGATTGTGGAGCCTGTGTGAGTGGGTGTTTGCACCCCTGTTCACCGCTGCTTTGGGCTTTGCACATGTTCCTGTTGTATCTGCATTGTAGGGTAAAATATAGGGACATGCTCTGCTGGAACCACAGCTGGGACTTGAACCTGTGACCTTCTGCTCTTGGACACACTGGCTGGGTGTACTGCACCACACTGATGCCATAGATGCATGGTAGCCCCTGGGGCTACCTGCACTTTTCCTCAGCCAGACCTTTTATGTTGCACTGCACACCATGTACTGCTGCAGAGCATGGCCTAGGTCCACTGCAGGGAGGTGGCACTGCCCCCTCCAGTACGGGCACACGCCCCCCTGCCAAGCTGACGTGGCCATTTGCTGTCGGTGCTGGTAGTGCACAGTCCCAGGCCATCCACTGTGTAGGTAGGCGCCCGCTTAGGGAGCGGGTTCCAGGGTGGGGGGGCATACATGGACATCCTCACATCCCCCCATCACCACTGTTCCTTCTAAGCTGTGCGCGTGTGCGCGCGCACACACCTTGCCGAGCTTTATAACAGAGCGCACAAAAATTACAGTTCTGATTCTGATATAAAACAACAGACATCTTAAAATTTAAAAGTTATTGTGTATTTATGGTTTTCACAAGTTCTACAATATTTTCTAGTGCAATCAATGTGGTGTACATACTGTATTCTGACGTGTAGTCAAATTTTAAAGTATATAACGCCGAGTGTCGTTATGTGGCGCACAAAAATTTAACCTTCCTTCAAAAGCTGCACGGCTGATATTTTATGTGCTCACAGCCTACAGAAAATTAGAGGGAACATTGCCCATCACTGCCTACCACTATTATGTCCCCTCCATATGGGGGCGGGATGGCTGGGGGGATGTCAGGTCTGTGCCCTAGCGACTATTGGCTAGGGTGGACCAGGTAGATATTGGTGGATTGTGTTTGGCCTTGGTTAACTGCTGTCTTGCTGATCTCCCGTGTCTATGTTCCTATGTGCCACCTAGGCGCCTGCCTGGTCCACCCTGTGCCCCAGCTGCCCATGCTACATGTCCCGCCTGTGGCCCCCTATGCCCCATTTGCACCATTGCCATAGTGGCCATTCATACTTTGGCACTATGGTATTGCTGTGCATGGAGCACTGCTATCACAGTTTTTGGGCTCCCTGCCTGGGCTGTACATTGCCGACACGAAAATGGTTTCTCTCTCCTGCATATGTGCATCTAACGGCAGGTTTTCAATCGCGTTAGGATTCAGCTCTTCAGATCAGCGCATTAGTGTGAATGGAGCCTCTCCCCACCCACACTCCGCCCATTGACCCCTTCTCTCCGCCCTCTCTCCACCTTCTGTGGTGTTTTACTGCGCCGCGGAACGTGAACGATCGTTAAGTAACGATAACGCGCATTATGAGACGTTAACAATTGTTACCGTCTCATAGCGCGCATTAACGTTACTTAATGATCGTTAACGTTACATAACGCACGTTATGTAACGTTACCGCAGTTTCGTAAACATACCCCAAAGTGTAAATAAATCTAAATCTTACTGTTCCTCATAAGAGGCTTATCAATAAACTCAACAGTTTTGGGATGGATCCCAAGTTGGTGAACTGGATTAGAAATTGGTTGACTGACAGACGACAGAAGATGGAACTCACTCGGATGAAAGGAAGGTGATTAACAGTGTGCCCCAGGGTTCGGCCCTGGAACCAGTACTGTTAAATGTATTTGTGAGTGATATTGCTGAAGGACTGAATGGAAAAGTCTGTCTTTTATAGATGACATGAAAATTTGCAGCAGAGTGGACTGCTCTGAGGGAGTGGATAACATGAGGAAAGATCTACAAAAGCTGGAAGAATGGTCTAATGTTTGGCAGTTAAGATTTAATGTGAAGAAGTGCAGTGTCATGCACTTGGGAAGCAGAAATCCAAGGGAATTATATGCAATAGGGGAAAAGAGGTTGGTGTGCACGGACCAGGAGAAGGACCTCGGAGTGATTGTTTTTGAGGATCTCAACGTGGCAAAACAGTGTGACAAAGTGGTGGCAAAAGTCAGAAGGATGCTGGGTTGCATATAAAGAGGAATTACCAGCAAAAAGGAAGAGGTACCATTTTCACTGTACAAGTCACTGTTGAGGCCTCACTTGGAATAGTTTGTTCAGTTTTGGAGACCATATCTCGCAAAGGATATAAAAAGACTGGAAATGGTTCAGAGGAAAGCAACCAAAATCATTTGGAGCCTCTGTCAGAAGATTTATGAGAAGAGAATTTAAGACCTAAATATGTATACTATGGAGAAGAGTAGGGACAGGGGAGTTATAATTCAGACCTTTAAATACTTAAGAGTATTAATGAACAAGCAAAACTCTTCCAAAGATGGGGAAGCTGTAAAACTAGAGGACATAACATGTAGCTGCAAGGGGGTAAACTGAAAAGCAATGTCAGGAAATACTTTTTCACTGAAAGGGTGGTGGATGCTTGCAATGCCCTCCCGATGGAAATGGTGGGGGCAAATACAGTAACAGAATTCAAAATGGCATGGGACAGACACAGTGGATCCCTTTATAGCAACAGGATAAAATCAAAATAAACATAACCATCTCTTATATCTCAACAAACAGGGGTGACTTACACGGAGCGGTGGGTATACCCTTAAACAAAGGCATGGGGACGGGTGACCTGCACGGAGTGGCAGGTGCACCTACTCTTGCTGCCTTGCTGGGCAGACTAGATGGACCATACTGGTCTTTATCTGCCGTCACATACTATGTTACTATGTAATCTGTTATATTTTTTTGAAGGTGTGAATTAGATAGGTGGACAGATGTGAACCAGTTGATATGGAGCCCTATTCCAAGAGGGGTACATCCGGGCCATCCAGACATCCCCGATGAAGACGAGCCCATTAGGACCTGATTCTGGACCGCGGGAACTAAACTTTCCCACAGTACACAGAATCAGGCCCATGGATGGCCCGACATGCCCCTGCCCCCTGCGGAGATGTCATCCCTGCAGGCACCTCCAACTCCCAAAGCTTAGGTTCCCCACTTCCCTGCCACCCAACCCATGACTGGCTAACCAGGACCTGGATCAGGCAGTGGGGACCTGCCTGCATCCCACCACGGCCCCGGGGGGAAGTTCCCTGGGCCCAATCACCAGGTCAGTGCTGATTATTCCACCATTGAGGTGGAATAATCAGCACATCCCCTCTGACCCGGCAGGACGTAAATGAATCAGTCCTGTACGTCTTGCCGGGCTAGACTGCTCCCGCTCCACCCAGACTCTATTCCCTCCCGCCCCCCGCCAGCTATCCTCGTTCTGCTGCTCTGGATGTGCAGGGAGAGACGGAGAGGGAATCGGGCCTGGACGGCTTGTGAGGCTGCACGTCCTGCCGGGACATGCAGCCCTGCAACCCGCGTCTCTGCATCGGGCCCATAATGTACCTGGATTTTCAGAAAGTCTTTGAGAAGGTCCCACATGAGAGTCTCTGCAAAATTAAAAAGTCATGGGATAGGAGGCAGTGTACTATTGTGGATCAGGAACTGGTTAAAAGATAGAAAGCAAAGAGCAGGAGAACATGGACAATTTTTTCAATGGAAGAAGTTGAATAGTTGAGAACCCCAGGGATCTGTGCTGGGGCCGCTGTTTTTTAACATATTCATAAATGACCTGGAGATGGGAATAACGAGTGAGATGATCGAATATGCAGATGACACAAAATTATTCAAAGTTAAGACACAAGAGGATTGTGAAAAATTGCAAGACTGGACATTGAAATGGCAGATGAAATTTAATGTGGACAAGAGCAAAGTTATGCACCTAGGAAAAAACAACTCAAACTACAGTTGCATGATGCAAGGTTCCACATTAGGAGCCACCACTCAGGAAAAGGAATTAGGCATCATCATGGATAATACATTCAAACCCTCCGCCCAGTGTGCAACAGCGGCCAAGAAAGCTAGGAATCATAAGGAAAGGAATGGAGAATAAAACTAAGGATATTATAATGCCTCTGTATTGTTCCATGGTGTGACTGCACTTTGAATATTGAGTGAAATTCTGGTCACCATATCTTAAAAAAGATATAGCAGAATTAGAAAAGGTACAGAGAAGAACCACTAAAATGTAAAAGGGATGGATGGATACCCCTATGAGGAAAGGCTTAAAAGATTAGGGATTTTCAATTTGGAAAAGAGACGTCTGAGAGGAGATAAAATAGAGGTCTTTAAATTAATGAATGAAGTAGAATGGGTAAATGTAGATTGGTTGTTTACGCAACCACACACAAAGCTCTCAGTCAAGAAATAACAACATAACACATTCAGCACTCAACTTTCAGGTAGTTACAAAAATGACTAAACCTCACTACTTTTTACTTCTATTTATCCCAATCCCACAAGGAGAAATGGCAATCAAGAAATGCTGAAGACCTTTCAGAGTAAAACCAGCATTTATGATGTGGTTGGATCAAAGTCCTCAGGATGTCTGACTGCTGATGTAGCTGTGCATGAAATGAGAGTCAGAATCTGCAAAGATGTCTTACGTATTGGGACATGAAACATACAAAGCATGAACCAAGGGAAGTTGAAGATGTTCAAGAATGAAATGGAACACGTACAGCTTGATCTGTTGGGTGTCAGTGAACTGAAATGGACTGGAATCAGGCACTTTGCATCTGATGATCACATGTTGGAAATGAAAGACAAAGATGAAATGATGTTGCATTTATAATTAAGAAGAAACTTTCAAGAACTGTAATGAAATAAAATGCAATCAGGGAACACATAGGGGTATGTTTACTAAATGGCAATAGCGGCTACCGTGCGATATCAGAGCCACGGTTCCATTGAAATCAATGGGGCCGCGGCTCCGATATAGCACAGAAGCCACTACCACCATTTAGTAAACATACCCCTTAATTTCTATTCATCTATAGGGAATGCCCATCAACACAACTATTAACATAGTAACATAGTAAATGACGGCAGATAAAGACCAGTATGGTCCATCTAGTCTGCCCAGTAAGATGGCAAGAGTAGGCGCAACTGCCGCTCCATGCAGGCCACCCCTCCCCATGTCTTTGTTTTAGGTGTGAACCCACCGCTCCGTGTAGGACACCCCCGTATGTTGAGAAATTAGTTAATTAAGTTTATTTTGATTTTATCCTGTTGCTGTAAAGGGATCCACTGTGTTTGTCCCATGCCATTTTGAATTCTGTTACTGTATTTGCCCCCACCACTTCCATTGGGAGGGCACTCCAAGCATCCACCACCCGTTCAGTGAAAAAGTATTTCCTGACATTGCCTTTCAATTTACCCCCTTGCAGCTTCATGTTATGCCCTCTAGTTTTACAGCTTCCCCGTCTTTGGAAGAGGTTTGTTTGTTCATTATTTCTCTTTAAGTATTTAAAGGTCTGAATCATATCTCCCCTGTCCCTCCTCTCCTCCAGAGTGTACATATTTAGGTCTTCAAGTCTCTTCTCATAAGGCTTCTGACGCAGGCTCCAAATCATTTTGGTTGCCTTCCTCTGAACAGTTTCCAGTCTTTCTATATCCTTTGTAAGATATGGTCTCCAAAACTGAACACAGTATTCCAAGTGAGGCCTCACCAGTGACTTATACAGTGGCATTAGTACCTCTTCCTTTCTGCTGGTAATTCCTCTTTGTATGCAACCCAACATCCTCCAGGCTTTTGCCACCGCCTTGTCGCACTGTTTTGCCACCTTTATATCCGCAGAAATAATCACACCAAAGTCCTTCTCCTGGTCCGTGCACACCAATCTCTCTCCCCCTATCGCGTACATTTAACCTGGATTTCTGCTTCCCAAGTGCATGCCACTGCACTTCTTCGCATTAAATCTTAACTGCCAAGCATCAGACCATTCTTCCAGCTTTTGTAGATCTTTCCTCATGCTATCCATTACCTCAGGAGAGTCCACTCTGTTAGAAATTTTTGTGTCATCTGCAAAAAGACAGACTTTCCATGCAGTCCTTCAGCAATATAGAAACACAGAAACATAGAAATATGACGACAGAAAAAGACCACATGGCCTCTCTAGTCTGTCCTTCCATATCAATAACTACAACAATCCCCTTTTTTCCTTTAGAGATCCTCTGTGTTTATCCCATGCTTTTTTGAATTCAGTTACTGTCCTCATCTCTACCACCTCCACTGGGAGACTATTCCATGGATCCACCACTCTTTCCGTAAAGAAATATTTCCGCAAATCACCTGAATCTATCCCCCTTCACCCTCATCCCATGTCCCCTCGTAGCAGAACTTGCTTTCAATTGATAGAGGCTCTCCCCCTGAATATTTATGCCATGGAGGTATTTAAACATCTCAACCATATCACCTCTATCCCGCCTTTCCTCTGAGGTGTACATATTAAGATCCTTAAGTCTGTCCTCATATGCTTTATAATGAAGACCACTAACCATTTTAGTAGCCACCCTCTGCACCTACTCCATCCTGTTCACATCCTTTTGAAGGTGCAGTCTCCAGAACTGCACACTATACTCCAAATGAGGTTGCACCAAAGACTTATACAGAGGCACTATCACCTCCTTTTTTCTGCTAGCCATTCCTGTCCGTATGCACCCAAGTATCCTTCTAGCTTTTGCCATCGCCTTTTCTACCAGTTTAGCTACTTTAAGATCATCAGACACAACCACGCCCAGGTCCCGCTCTTCTTTAGTGGACAAAAGTACTTCACCCCCTATACTATATTGCTCCCTTGGATTGCTGCAGCCCAAATGCATGACCTTACATTTTTTAACATTAAATCCCTGCTGCCAGATTCTAGACCATTCTTCAAGCTAAACTAGATCTCTCCTCATGTTATCTACACCTTCCTAGGTGTCTACTCTATTGCAGATTTTGGTATCATCCGCAAAAAGGCAAACCTTACCCAACAGCCCTTCCGGTATATCACTAACAAAGATGTTAAAAAGAATCAGACCAAGGACAGATCCCTGGGGCACACCACTGGTAACATCCTTCTCCTCAGAGTGAGCCCCATTTACCTGTACTCCTTGTCACCTCCCACCCAACCAATTTCTAACCCAAGCAGTAACTTTAGGGTCCATCCCTAGGGTGCTCAGTTTGTTTATGTCACCTGTGAGGAACAGTGTTAAAGGCTTTACTGAAATCTAAATACACCACATCTCGGGCTCTCCCTCGGTCCAACTCCCTGGTCACCCAGTCAAAGAAATCAATCAGATTTGTCTGACAAGACCTGCCTCTGGTGAATCCATGCTGCCTCAGATCCTGTAATCTGCTGGACTCCAGAAACCTCACTATTTTCTCTTTCAGCAGCGTTTCCAATAATTTACTCACCACCGAAGTTAAACTAACCAGCCTGTAGTTTTCAACCACATCCTTACTTCCACTTTTGTGTAAAGGCACCACATGAGCCCTCTCCAGTCCTTTGGCACCACTCCTGACTCCAATGAGGCATTGAAAAGGTCAGTCAGAGGAGCTGCTAGAACATCCCCAAGTTCCCTCAGTATTCTAGGGTGTATCCCATCACTTTGTCTACTTTAAGCTGAGCTAGTTTCTCACGAACACAGTCTTCTGAAAATTGTTCAAGATGTCCCTCGCTTCTGTTCCTGTTTGTGGGTGTTTTCTGAGGTCCTGCTCCTGGTTCTTCATCTGTGAACACAGAACAGAAATACATTGAACAGTGCCGGGCCCAGGACCGAACCCTGGGGCACCCCAATAATCACCCTCCCTTCATCCGAGTGAGCTCCATTTACCATCACCTTCTGTCATCTCTCAGTCAACCAATTAGTCAATATATTTTCCAACAACAATTCAGAAGAAGACGTTGATCAGTTCTGTGAACAAGTACAAGCTGAAATTTACAGGACTTGCAAACAGGATATCCTGATAGTCATGGGTGACTGGAATGCAAAAGTTGGCAAAAGAGAAGGCAAAGTAGTTGGAAAATATGGACTTGGCAACAGAAAGACTGATAAGAGTTCTTCAAGACCAATGATCTATTCATCTCAAACGCCTTCTTCCAGCAACACAAGTGTCAACTGTACACATGGACTTCACCCAATGGATTGTACAAAAATCAAACTGACTACATCTGTGGAAGTCAGTGATGGAAAAGCTCAATAACATCAACAAAGACAAAACTTGGAGCTGACTGTGGTACAGATTATCAACTACTAGTATGCAAACTCAAGGTAAAGCTGAAAAAGATCAAGCCACTCATGAATGTAGTAAAATATGACCTTGGGAATATACCACTGAAATTTAAAGACTGCCTGTGAAATCAATTTGCTGCTTTGGATACAATAACAGAGCACCAGAAGTTATGGGATGACATCAAAACGTTGTACTTCAAGAAAGTGAGAAATCTCTACAAAAGGTGAAAAAGCACAAGCAGCCAAAATAGATGACTGACAAAACTCTGAAAATTGCCCAGAAATGCAGACAAGCTAAAGCCAGAGAAGAAAGAGAGGCAATCACAGAACTCAGAGATTTCCAACATGCAGCAAGATAAGACAAAGAGAAATATTACAATGACGCATGCAAGGAAATAGAATCAGAAACTATCTGAGGAAGAACAAGATCAGCTTTCCTACAGCTATGAGAGCTAAAGAGAAAATTCCAGCCTTGAATTGGAATGCTACAAGTTGCTCGAGGATCCATGTTGAATGATGCTGACATCAAGAAAAGGTGGAAAGAATAAAGAGAGTTATTATACCATAAAAATCATTTCTACCAACAGCTATTTCAACCTCTTACCTGAACAGCAACCACTGGTGATGAATGAAGAAGTTGAAGCAGCATTGAAAGCATTATCAAAAAACAAAGCACCATGCATTAATGGCATTCCCATTGAAGTATTCCAGCAATTGGATTCAGCTGTCACCATACTTAAAAAGATCTGCCAGGAAATTTGTAAGAAAATATCATGGCCAACTGACTGGAAAAGATCTGTGTTTATACCAATACTGAAGAAAGATGATCCGACTGAATGTGGAAATTAGTGCACAATTGCTCTGATCCCACATGCCAGCAAGATTCTACTCAAGATCATTCAGCAGAGACTAAACCATATCTGGAATGAGAAATGCCTGAAGTGCAAGCAGGTTCAGGAAAGAGCAAGGAATGAGAGACATTCTCCATTCTCACACCCCCCCATCGTCTTCTCCGATCTCCTTGCACATCCACTGTTTAGCTCTCCCCTTGGTTTCAGGAGCACGCCTGGAACAGACATGACACTCCACTTTCTTTTTCCTTGCCTCTGCACTATGGAATTCTCTACCTACCTCCCTATGTGCAGAGCCCTCGTTCCTTCGGTTTAAGTCCCTACTAAAAATCCACCTATTTCAGCTTGCCTACAATCGGCCCCTCTCTCTTCCCTATTACTCTTCAAGACCCTTTTTGTCTCTTTTTTGTATTACCTTTCCTATCAATTAATGGTGTTCTTTTTTCATCTCACTACGATTTTTTTAAAATTGTACACCGCTCTGATGCCTTAGAACATAAGAACATAAGATATGCCATACTGGGTCAGACCAAGGTCCATCAAGCCCAGTATCCTGTTTCCAAAAGTGGCCAATCCAGGTCACAAGTACCTAGCAGTTTCCCCAAAAGACACAGGTTCCACAATGCTTGTACTGGGTCAAGCATTGATATCCTGGGTCTCTTCTTAATAATAGTTTATGGACCTTTCTTCCAGGAACTTGTCCAAACCTTTTTTAAACCCAGCTACACTAACAGCCTTTACTACATCCTCCGGTAACAAATTCCAGAGTTTGATTACACGTTGAGTGAAAAAATATTTTCTTTTATTAGTCTTAAATAGTTTACCCTGTAGCTTCATTGCATGTCCCCTAGTCTTTCTATATTCTGATAAGGTAAACAATCGATCTATGTTTACCCGTTCCACTCCGTTCATTAATTTATAGACTTCTATCATATCTCCCCTCTGCCGTCCCTTTTCCAGGTTAAAGAGCCCTAACCTTTTTAGCCTTTCTTCATAGGAGTATCCTTCCATCCCCTTTACCATTTTGGTGGCTCTTCTCTGAACCTTTTCTAAAATCGCTATATCCTTTTTAAGATACGGCGACCAGAATTGCACACAATATTCAAGGTGCAATCTCACCATGGAACGATATAGAGGCAATATAATATGTTTTGTTTTATTTTCCATTCCTTTCCTTATCATACCTAGCATTCTATTTGCTCTCTTGGCCGCCGCTGCACACAGGGCGAGGGTTTTAACATGGTATCCACAATGACGCCTAAATCTTTTTCCTTGGTGGTGGTTCCTAATGTGGAACCTTGCATCGTGTAACCACAGTTTGGGTGGTTCTTCCCTAGGTGCATAACCTTGCATTTGTCCACATTAAATTTCATCTGCCATTTTGATGCCCAGTCTTCCAATTTATCAAGATCCTCTTGCAATTTTCCACAATCCTCTTGGGTTTTAACAACTTTAAATAGTTTTGTGTCATCTGCAAATTTGATAACCTCACTCGTTATTCCACTTTCCAGGTCATTTATGAATATGTCAAAAAGCAGCGGACCCAGCACAGATCCCTGGGGTACACCACTATTCACCTTTCTCCATTGGGAAAATTGGCCATTTAGCCCTACCCTCTGCTTTCTATCTTTTAACCAGTTCCTGATCCACAATAGTACACTGCCTCCTATCCCATGACTCTTTAGTTTTGCCAAAAGTCTCTGATGAGGGACTTTGTCAAAGGCTTTCTGAAAGTCCAGATACACAATATCAACCGACTCACCTTTGTCCACCTGTTTATTCACTCCTTCAAAAAAACATAACAGATTAGTAAGACAAGATCTTCCTTGTCTAAGGCCATGTTGGCTGTCTCCCATTAGGTCATGACTATCTACATGCTGAGTAATTTTATTCTTTATAATGGTTTCTATCATTTTTCCCGGTACTGGTGTCAAGCTCACCGGTCTGTAGTTTCCCGGATCACCCCTGGAACCCTTTTTAAAAATTGGTGTTACATTGGCGATCTTCCAATCTTCAGGTATTAGAGATGATTTTAATGATAGTTCACAGATTACTAATAGCAGGTCTGCAATCTCATATTTCAGTTCTTTCAACACCCTTGGATGTATACCATCCGGCCCAGGTGATTTGCTACTCTTCAGTTTATCTAATAGTTGTAATACATCTTCCCGATGTATCGATATTTCCTTCAATTCTTCCGCACATTTAAATACCACTTCAGTCATGGGTAACATCCCTACATCTTCCTCAGTAAAGACCGAAGCAAAGAATTCATTCAGTTTCTCCGCTATCGCCTTGTCGCCTCTCAGTGCTCCTTTAACCCCTTTATCATCTAATGGACCAACTGACTCTCTCACAGGTTTTTTGCTACGAATGTACTTGAAAAGGTCTTTATTTTGTGTTTTTGCTTCCGCAGCAAGCTTCCTCTCAAATTCTCCCTTTGCCTGCCTTATCAATGCCTTACATTTGACTTGCCAGTGCTTGTGCTGTTTCCAGGTTTCGTCATTTGGCTCTTTTTTCCATTTCCTGAATGATGCTTTTTTGGCAACAACAGCCTCTCTGACCTCACCTTTAAACCATGCTGGCAGTTTTTTGGACTTCCTTCCACTTTTCTTAAAGCGTGGAATACAGCTGGTCTGGGCTTCCAAGATAGTATTTTTCAACAACATCCAAGCTTGATGTACGTCTTTAACCTTTGCAACTGCTCCTTTTAGTTTTTTCTTAACTGTTTTCCTCATTTTATCATAGTCTCCCTTTCGAAAGTTAAAAGGTAGTACTGTGGATTTCCTTACTATCCATTCTCCACTAATTAAATCAAAGGTGATCATGCTATGATCACTATTGCCAAGTGGCTCCAACACCCTTATCTCTTGCACTAGATCTTGTGTTCCACTAAGGACTAGGTCTAATATGGCTTCCCCTCTGGTCGGTTCATGAACCAGCTGCTCCAAGAAGCAGTCATTTATTTCATCTAGGAACTTTATCTCCCTAGCATGTCCTGACGTAACACTAACCCAGTCGATACTGGGGTAATTGAAATCACCCATTATTGCTCCCTAGGGTGGTATATCAAGAAAAAGATAAAGAAAAATAAAGAAAGACATTATCGTGGATGTGAGAGGGATCCTTGAAAAGACAAAAGAATACCAAAAGGTTATCTATATGAGTTTTATTGACTATAACAAGGCGTTTGATTGTGTAAACCATGAGAAACTCTGGGCCATATTAGGAAGCATAAGTATACGAGAACATCTGATAGTTCTCTTGCACAACCTTTACATTGATCAAGAAACAACAGTTTGAACAGAACAAGGAGAAACAGAATGGTTTAAAACCAGCAAAGATGTACAACAAGGCTGCATACTTCCCCCTACCTGTTTAATTTCTTTGCAGAATAAATCATCAGAGAAGCTTGACTGTATGAAGACAACAGAGATGTGAAGATTGGTGGAAGACATCAACAACCTTTGCTTTGCTTATGATACCACAATACTGGCTGAAAGTGAAGATAATCTGAAACATTTGCTTCTCAAGATCATGGAACATAGTCTTAAAATGGGCCTACACTTTAATGTAAAGAAGACAAAAAAACCTGATAAAATGGTAAAAACAATAAGTTCGCCATTGCTGGAGAAGAAATTGAAATAGTAGACAACTCTGAACAGTTTGGATGAATAATCAATAAAGAAACGACAAGCAGTCAAGAAATCCGATGATGCAGTGCTCTTGGCAGAAAGGCTATGAAGGACCTAGAAAAGATTCTCAAGAGCAGAGATGTCTCCCTCTATACAAAGATTCGACTTCTCCAAGCCATGGAATTTCAATAAAATCTTATGGATACGAAAGTTGGACAGTGAAAAAAACAGACAAGAAGAAAATTCATGCCTTTGAATTATGGTGCTAGCGAAGAATTCTGTGTATACCATGGACTCCCTGGAAAACAAACCAGTCAGTACTAGAGGAGATCAAATGTTAAGATTTCTTTAGAAGCTCAGATGACAAAGCTTCAACGTTCATACTTTTGGACACATCATGCGAAGAGAGAGATCATTAGAGAATGACATCATGCTTGACTAGGTTGAAAGTCACTGCAAAAAAGGAAGACCAGCAATGAGATGGATCGATACAATTACAGCATCTAAGGACACCACTCTATCAATGATGAGCCACCTGACTGAAGACCAAAGACAGTTTAGGACAACTATCCAGAGGGTCATCATGAGTCGCCACTGACTCATCAACACTGAACAACAACATTATATTTCCCCTCAGCTGTCTATTTTTCTCACAAATTGAAAATCTCTAAGTTATTTAGCTTTTCCTCATATGAGAGCCACTCCATATCTTTATTTTGGTCACCCTTCTCTGTACCTTTTCTAGTTCCACTATCTTTTTGGGGATATGATGACCAGCACTGCATACAATATTCAAGGTACAATTGCACCATGGAGAAATACAGAAGCATCATGAGATCCTTTGGGGTATGTTTACTAAACCGTCTTAATGTTACCAGTGCTAGTTGCAGCGTTAATGTGCAGAATGCCATATAATGCAGTGAGCGGTCCAGAGGTAAGTTTGCAAGGAAACGGTATCGTGCGATAGTGGGCGCTGTGGCGCGTTAACGCGCGTTAACCCTAAGTTCATGCCAGCGCAGCATTAGAAGCTATAAAGATGTAGCCCACTGGTTACTGCAATGACTGTGGAGGCAGAAGTCATGGGTTTGATCCTGCAGTGGTGTTATGTAAGAAGGCTGACTGAGGCATTTCTTTTTTAAAATTTAAATCAGTGCTGACTGAGGCATTTCCTTTTTTAATTTAAATCAGTGCTGCCAGCAAAAACACCCTCACAGTGCCATAACCTAAGGTGCCAATACTACAAAAATAACTACTCCTATACCAATAACAGACCCAAAACAAAATAGAGGGAACCTAAAAAATGAGCAGCCTTTTGTGTGAAATATTAATGTCGGAAGTTACGCCGTGAGAACCAAAGACCTCTTAAGGCTTAAACTTCCATTTTTCTCTTTTGAAAAGCCTCCTAGAAAAGCTTTTTAAACATAGGCAAAATCACCACAAACAAGTGAGACCTACACCAACCGATGTTAAAATCAAACTTTCTGAAATTGACATAGTTGAAAACAGAAAAGTTTTTCTATGAAAAAATAGCTTATCTGTTCATCCCAATGTTACTGGGTCAAAATAATTGACAACCCAGAACTCACTCCCTGGAATCGGCAACCAGTAATCCGAAAACACACAGGAGTATAACAGCAGTTCTTCCGAGAGGACACAGCACTGCGTTTCAGGCAAAAATATTTAATATGCCCTGCTTCAACGCTCAATTCTACTGCTGGCGAAATGTGCAGCATAAGGCGCCCTATAAGGCACCCTATAAGGCACTCCATAGGGTACATTATAAAGTGCACTGTCCGCCAAGGCACCTCATAATGTGCCCTATAGGGCACCTTATAGGGCGCCTTATGAGGCACCTTAGGCTATGGCAATGTCAGGGTGTTTTCGCTAGCAGCACTGATTTAAATTAAAAAAGGAAATGCCTCATGAAATAACACCACTGTGGGATCAAACCCATGACCTCTGCTTTCACAGTCATTGAAGTAACCAGTGAGCTACATCTCTCTAGTGTCTAACACACCACTGGCTGGCTAAAAAAAGACTGCAGGTCACCACACAAACTATCTACTGTCTTTACAAGGATAGGGTAAACCCACCTATACCCATGATGCACTGCACATGCAGATCAGCAGCCTACAGCTGTTCAAAAGATCGGGTATGCGCCTCTATAGCACCCCGGCCTGGTAGGGGGAAATGACCGTGTTTGTTACAGGCACAGAGTAGTTACAGACGGTGACATTGTGTGGTTCCTGTGCTTACCCTGAGGGCGAGGAGGGGCGCCCAGCACCAGGTCCGCAGCACCTGGTTTAGCTGTGATAGGTTGTGCTGCAGGTCCCCCATCATTGCCAGTGTGTGATAGGTAGTCCTTGCAGACACACCTAGGCTACACCTGTGTCCATCTGTATTTCCCAGTCACGTCTAGCCCTTGTGAACTATGATGCACCCACAATAGTGCATATCTTGTGTGGTTGCCATGGTCACATGTTATAAGAGAAGGGTGGTGGTTGGACCCAAAAGCAGATTATGTAGCACCACCCAACCCGCCCTCTGTGAGTCAGGGTGGGGGACAGGATCTTCTACATCTCTGCAATGGTGGCAGTAGAGGGGACTATCACCCAAGTCCTGCTGTGGAATAGGCATCATACAGAGCAGTCAATGCAGATCTGTACGCATCACATAGGGCACTGGCAGACAGGCAGTAGGCCTGGAAAAGCTCGGCTGCCCCCACCACTATCTGACATTCACTAGCAGAGGGCACAGTCAGTCTCCACCCACTGCACCCTCCAAGGCATTCCAGCCATACACATGCTAACTGCAGACAAGCTGCTAGCTAGTACATAATACATGTTCCTGGAGGAACTGTGCGCACCCAAAAATGGGATGTAAGCACACACACCAAGCAAGGATGTCAGTGATCAGGCCCCAGAAAAAAGAACTCATAAATATCACTTGAAAAAAATACTGTATAGCACTATGGGGGAACCTAACCATGCCATGGACACTGCTCAGTCAGGGTGAAAGTGATCTCCCAGCATGACATGCTGTGGGCTGTGGCCACCCTGTCCGTGTAGGTGGTGGTCGGCCACTACAATGTCCCAGTCATTTGCCCTATGCCCTGTGCAGATGCATCCTGCCTAGGCCGCCCTGTCCGGGCCATACCCACAATACCTTGCTCCTCATTATGCACATTGGCAGGCTAACACTGAAACATAGAAACATGATGACAGAAAAAGACCACATGGCCTATCTAGGCTGTCCTTCCATAACAACAACTACAACAGTCCACTTTTTACCTTTAGAGATCCTCTGTGTTGGTCCCATGCTTTTTTGAATTCAGTTACTGTCCTCATCTCTACCACCTCCACTGGGAGACTATTCCATGGATCCACTACTCTTTCTGTAAAGAAATATTTCCGCATATCACTCCTGAATCTATCTCCCTTCACCCTCATCCCATGTTCCCTCGTAGCAGAACTTGCTTTCAATTGAAAGAGGCTCTCTCCCTGAACATTTATGCCACGGAGGTATTTAAACATCTCAATCATATCACCTCTATCCCGCCTTTCCTCTAAGGCAGGGGTGTCAAACTGAAATACACAGTGGGCCAAAATGTAAAACTTGAACAAAGTCGCGGGCCAGCATTGAACAAATGAACCTTTTAATATGGACCCAAACAAGATTTGCTTTAACATTGAATATGAAGCAACACTTATTACTATACAATTTATAACTTAATAGTTCAGATATGCAAAAACCAATTTCAAATAAAAAAAACATCAATGACATTCATTTATTAAATAAGATTTAAATACTAATAAATAATAATTTTTAAAATAAAATAACAATAATAAAATTAATCAACCATTCAAGCCCATGTCTTGGAGTAGCAAGAAAAAGTGCATAAAGAAAACGTTAATTATTGCTCAGTTTGCTGCACACTGATCTAATCTGATGTGCCCAAGCCAGATACCTGGCATCTCTTCTTGGATGATAGTTCATCAATGTCTGGGCTCAGGCTTTGAGCTGAGGAAATCCTCAGTATCGAGCGAAGGTGTTCATCAGTCAGACGTCTCCTGTGAGATGTTTTGGTCATCTTCATCGAGGAGAAAAGTTGCTCACATAGATAAGTGCTGCCGAACATGGAGAGCATCTGAGCAGCTTGGGTGCGGAGCTGAGGCATTGTGTCAGGGATGAACTGTGGAAACTGGGCGGCGCCCACAGCATCATACTTTGACTTCAGCGTGTCATTACACTGGAGTTCAATTAGCTCCATTTGGAGGTTGGTTGGTGCGTTTTCCACATTAACTGCAAAGGGATTACTGAGCAGTTCAAACCTACATTTCTGGACATCAAAGTCGGCAAATCGCCGGCTAAACTCAGCGCCGAGTACACTGAGTTTTTCAGCAAACTGTGCGCATGGGAACAAGTTGGTAAAGAACTGCGTTTTCATGGTTTGGCAGCAGGGAAAATGGCCAAGGTTTCCTTGCAGCATCTGATTCTCCCACAGGCACAGTTTAGTTTTAAAAGCCCTCACTGCAGCGTACATGTCTGTGATGATGCGCCCCCGCCCCTGAAGCTGCAGTTCAGCGCATCGAGATGGCTCGAGATGTCACACAGAAAGGCCAGCTCACACAGAAACTTTTTCTCCCAAAGCTCTGCTGTGTCCTTCCCTTTGCTTTCCAGAAACTGACATATTTCCTCATGCAGCTCAAAACATCTATTCAGTACTTTTCCTCGGCTTAACCATCTCACCTCTGTGTGATACGGCACGTCTGCGTATTCCGAACCACACTCCTCCAGAAAAGACTTAAACTGGCGGTGATTCAGACCTTTGGCTCTTATAAAGTTAACTACTTGTGTTACTGTGGTCATAACATGTTCCATCTTTAGGGCTTTGCCACACAATGATTCCTGATGTATGATGCAGTGATAAACAGTTAGTTCACCTGCACAGTTCTCTTCCTGCATCTTCTCCCGGACCCTGCCCACCAGTCCACTTGTTTTAACCGCACATCGCTGGCGCACCATCTGTCGTTAATCCCACGAGTTTATCCCACGGCAGCTTTATTTCAGTTACACATTTGGAAACCTCCTCAAAAATTTCCTTTCCTGTGGTTGTGCCATGCATTGATTTGAATCCCAATAGCTCCTCCGTAACACACATATTTGAGTCCACTCCACGGATGAAGACTGACAGCTGAGCAGTATCAGATGCGTCGCTGCTCTCATCCACAGCAAGGGAGAATGCAACGAAATCTTTTCCCTTTTCCAAAAGCTGGTCATACAGATTGGTGACAAGATCACATGTGCGATCAGCTACTGTGTTTCTGCTCAGGCTCACGTTTGAAAAGGCTTGCTTTTTCTCTGGGCACACGATGTCACAAACTTTCAACATGCACTTTTTCACAAACTCTCCCTCATTAAAGGGCCGGGCTGATTTTGCGATCTCTGCTGCCACAATATAACTAGCCTTTACAGCAGCCTCACTTTGTGATGTGGCTTTTTTGAACATATTCTGTTGTGAAACCAAACTTCTTTTCATCTCCTCCACTTTCTGGCTCCTTTGAGTCATGTCCAGGTCCTTGTACTTGTCATGGTGTTTTGTTTCATAGTGTCGTCGAATGTTATACTCCTTAGTTATAGCCACGTTGACTCCACAAATCAGACAAACAGGTCTGTCTTTTACATATGTAAACAAATATTCTGTCTCCCACCTGTCCAGAAAGTTTCTGTTGTCTGCCTTTCTTTTTGCCATTTTTGGGAAGGGGTTCCACAGTGACAGTTGTAGCTTGAGATCGCTATGACTTCTGTCACACAGGAGAGGGCGTTTCTGGGACCTGTCCTGATTGACGTGCCAAAACAACAGCAAGGCATTATGGGATTTGTAGTATTAGCGATGAATGAATGCGCTGTATAATACCGGCGGGCTAGCTCTAGTAGTCATTTGGTATAGCCTCGCGGGCCAAATATAATTACACTACGGGCCAAATTTGGCCCGCGGGCCAGAGTTTGACACCTATGCTCTAAGGTGTACATATTAAGATCCTTAAGTCTGTCCTCATATGCTTTATAATGAAGCCCATTAATCATTTTAGTAGCAACCCTCTGCACTGACTCCATCCTGTTCACATCCTTTTGAAGGTGCGGTCTCCAGAATTGCACACCATACTCCAAATGAGGTCGCACCAAAGACTTATACAGAGGCATTATCACCTTCTTTTTTCTGCTAGCCATTCCTCTCCATATGCACCCAAGCTGGAAACAGTGCAAGCAGTGTGGGCTCAGTAAGGCATAAGCAGCCACATAACACTGGATAGACATACACACACTCCCACACCTATGCCAGCATTGTGCAAATATAGAGGTTTTTGGCAGCGCTGGCCGCCACACCAGTACTGGGCACAGTGTAGGCATTGCTATGGTACACAATACTGTAGGGGTCACTCCCTGGGGTGGTAAACACTGTCAGAAACAAAAAATGAAACACACTCTACAGATATCACAAAGGTTGCTATGCTGAATCTCTGTCAACAAATTGTGTTTAACTTAGGATTTGTTATCTGACATTAATCATAGCAACCTTTTGATATATGTGTAACATGTTCCCAAGTTTAGGATGGCATTGCTAAGGTATGCAGGTGCTAGTATTGGGAGATGCTGCTCCGCGCAGGGCCCAACAGCCTGACTCTCCATGAGGCTTTGGATAGTGGAGCCTGTGGGTGTGGGTTTTTGTGCTCCTGTTGGCTGCTGCTCTAGGGCAGAGGTTCCCAACTCCAGTCCTGGTGGGCCAAACACGGTTCAGGTTTTCATGCTGTCCCTAATGAATATGCATGAGATACATTTGCATACAATGGGGGCAGTGCATAGAAATGCAGCACAGGCATATTTATTAGGGACAGCATGAAACCTGAATGGTGTATGGCCTGCAGTTGGGGAACTCTGCTCTAGGGATTGCACATGTTTATGGTGTTTGTGCTCTGTAGGGTAAAATATAGGCATTTATGGCATGTTTATTTTATCTGCAATAAGGTTTCTGTCTTTATTACCACAGTTTAGTACTGGGTAAAACATAGGGACATGGTTTGCAGGAGCCACAGCTGGGACTTGAACCTGTGACCTTCTGCCCCTGAACACACTGGCTGTGTATACTGCACCAAACTGCACCAAACTGATTTGCAGTATACACTGGCTGTGTATACTGCAAATCATTCCCTGGGGATACCATGACTGTTTGTCAGGCAGAACTTGTCTGTTGCAGTGCACGGCACCCATCTAAACAGGGCTTGGCCGTGGTCTGCTGTGGGAAATGCCACTGCCCCCTCCGCCACTAGCACCCCTCCACCACCATGCTGACATGCTCTTGTGCCTGTGGTGCTGGTGGTGCACAGTCCCAGGCCATCCAGTGTGTCAGTAGGCGGCTGCCTATGGTGAAAGATATGGGGTTGGGGTGCCTGCATAGACATCCATGCCTCCCCCCGGCACTGCCTGCCAATGTTATGTGCCCCTTGGGGCACTTGCTGGGTACTGTCCCCTGGGACACTGTGGGACACACACTTTTGGCCATGTTTACCCTTGGTCAGTTGTTGTCCTGCTGGTTTTCTGCTTCTACATTCCTATGTGTCAACTAGGCCTCTACAAAGTCCACCCTATGCCCCAGCTGCCCCACTGTATGTCCCACCTGCAGCCTATGTACCCCATTTGCAGCCTCATCGTAGTGCCCTCTCGTACTTGGGCACTATGATGTTGCTGCACATGTATCACTGCTATCACTTTTCTTGGTTTCCCTGCCTTTGCTGCACATTGCTGACTGAAATGGTCTCTCTCCCCTGCAACAGTGCCTCTAGCGCGAGGTTTTCACTGGCGCTAATTTTCAGACCTTCATTTCATGGCGTTAGTGTGCATGGAGCCTCTCCGCGCCCACTCTCCTCCCATTGACCCCTTATCTTCACCCCTTGGGAGCCTTACTCCGCCCTCTGGAAGCCTTACTCCACCCTCTGTGCACCTTAATGCCGGCTGAGATGTTATCGCGCGATACGTGACGTTCTCGCACGGTAATGTGCCATTATCACGCGATAACATCACTTATCGCGTGATAACGTCACTGCTGCGATGTTAGCGCTGTTTAGTAAACATATCACTTTGTATTATTTTCCATTCCTTTCCTAATAATGCTTAGCATTCTGTTTTTGATTTTTTGGCTGCCGCTGTACTTGGAGCAAATAAATGTCAAAGTAGTACCTGTAATGATGCCTAGAAACCTTTCCTGGGTAATGACTCCTAATATGGAACCTAGCATCATGTAGCTATAATTTGGCTTATTCTATTCTGTGCATCATTTTGCTCTTACCCACATTAAATTTTGTCTGCCATTTGGATATCTTGTCCTCCAGTTTCACAAGATCCTCCTACGATTTCTCATAATCTGCATGTGGGTTAACAACGTTAAATAATTTTAAGTCACCTACAGATTTGATCGCTTCACTTATCCCCATTTCTATATCATGTATAAATATTTTTAAAAAGCACTGGTCCTAGTACATATCTGTGTGACACTCCATGATTCACCTTCCTCCATTGAGAAAATTATCAATTAATTTCTACTCTATTTTCTATCTTTTAAACAGCTCCCAATCCAAAATAGGACATTGCCTCTTACTGCAAGGCTTCTTATGTTCCTCTGGACTTTCATGGGGGATTTCATCAAAAGTGTTCTGAAAGTTCAGATACACTACATCAGCTGGCTCCTCTTTATCCAAAGGTTTATTTATGTCTTCAAAAAATGTAGCAGATTGTGGAGGCAATATGGCTAAAACCATGTTGACATTAAACCATATATATTGTGGTAAGGCAGGGAAAGAGAAAGACCCGGGAAAGAAAAAAAAAAGAGACTTTTTCTGCTAAGAGGGGGATGGGCTCACCTAAGCACAGGTCCCAAAATGAAAGTCATACTGAAACACACACTTGCAAGGCTAGCCTGAAGCCACACCTAGTCTCCAGGGCAACAGCAGGGAGAGATAGGGTGGGGCCAGAAAGGGAAGCAGGCTGGCAAACATTTAAACACAGTCAGTCAGCAAGTGAGAGGAGAAGCCGAAGGAGCTGGCTGGAGGAGTGG
Organism: Ichthyophis bannanicus; assembly: GCA_033557465.1. Taxonomy (NCBI): domain Eukaryota; kingdom Metazoa; phylum Chordata; class Amphibia; order Gymnophiona; family Ichthyophiidae; genus Ichthyophis; species Ichthyophis bannanicus. The sequence continues at coordinate 1,243,335,989 of CM066033.1, forward strand.
CAGAGCCTGAGGGAATGGCAGAGACAGAGGAAAAGCCAGAATAGTTGTTGGGGAATTCAACAACGGAACGAGAAGCAAGAGGGAAGAGCAGGAAGAAGCTTGAGGGAGTTAACAGGATTGTAACTCTGACTCAAAGGCAAGCAGCTCAGGTTCTAAGCAAGGAACGGTGACTGTTAAAAGCCTGCTAGGAAGAATGCTTCTACAAACAAGGTAAAGCAGACAGTACCTTTAAAATGCTTCTCTAAAGGGAAGGAGGTCTGTAGCCATTAAAGAGATATTATGAAGAAAGCCCAAGAAGTAGTTATGCTGAGTAATTGCTACTGAGAAATGCTGGAAAGACAGAAGTCTCATCTTTAAAAGCTGCAATAGTATTTCTGCTATGAAAATGTTTTAAACAGCAGTTTAGTTCCTATACTGAGAAGCAGAGAATGTTTTAAGCTTACCTGAAATAGCTGGGAGAAGCTAACAAGGTTAGTTGGACTTTGCTCATAACAGTGACTTTCAACTGTGTTTTGTTTGACTGAAAAGGAAACTTATTTTGGTTGCAAAGACTGAAAGAAACTGCTTTGCCATAGCACTGCTGAAATACCTTTATAAAGAAGCATTTTTGTTGGAGAAAATATCCTCACTTTCTGTTAATGGTTTGGAACCTTCTGCCAAGGTGCAATTGCAAAGCTTGATGATTAAAACAAAATTTAAAAAATAAATTTTCCTGTGTTGGGCTATTTCCACTTGGACTGCTTTAACTGCCCCACAACTACACAATTAAAGGCCTCAGCTACCAGACTGAAGCAAGACACAAGTTAATATGGCCCGCCGCCCCTACTAGGCAACCGCCTAGTATGGGTGCCGGTCCACAGGTGGCATAGTTCTTGGATTTTCGTCAAGTTTTTGCACACCTAAAAGAAGATCCTGACCTCAGACGTAGGAGAGGACCCCCCAGAGAAGCTGCCGTCAACACACGCGCTATCTGCTAAGCAGAGATCCAGAGTGGCAGTGGAACCGGAGTCGATATCCACGTGGTTGACAAGGCGAGACTCTGCACCAGGGCCAGGTAAACCGTAGGCTAGAGGGGTTATCGGCGGATTCTTGTGTCAGAGGGAGGCTATAGGGGAGTGTTCACTAGGGAAAAAGGGGAGCATAAGAAAGTGCCGCACTTGGTGTTTGTTTCTTTTTTTTGTTCACAACACTACTACAACAATGGAGAGTTTTGACATCCTGACCTGTGTGGCTGAACAGTTTGCCAAGCAAAGGGAGATGTCGGCGCAGAGCCTGGAACAGGCGAAGACCATGCTCCAGGCCCAGCAAAAACCTTTACTGGAGATGATGTCCAGGTGGCTTGCAGCGCAGGAGAAAGCGGCCGAAGCTACCAGGACAGTGCCAGGTTCACGGGGAGATTTCCATGGGGGGAACCTATTAGGCACTGAGACTTTCTCTTGTGGACGCCTTACCAGAGATGATGATGTAGACGATTATATTGAGGCATTTGAGAGAATAGCTCTCTTGGCCAGATGGCCAAAGGAACAGTGGGCGCTAAGATTCACCACTTCTCTCACGGGCGAAGCTTTGGCGGCCTATAGGGCCATGCCCGCCAGTTTAGTCACAGATTATAAGGAGGTGAAGCGAGCTATTAAGGATCGGATGGGATTAAACCCTACGGTCTATTGCCGGCTTCTACATTCCTGTAAATTGAAGTTAGGTGAGACACCTCAAGCTCTCTATTATAGAGTGAAGAGCTTAGTTTATAAATGGCTTACACCCGAGACTAAAGATTTAGAATCCATATTAGACACTGTGATTCTAGAACAGTTTATGGAAGCTGTACCAAGCAATATGCAAACTTTCCTAGTCCTCCAAGATTGCAAAAACACTCAGGAAGTCATTTATTTATTTATTTTATTTATTTATTTACATTTCTTCTATACCGCACTATTTGCGATCAGCGCGGTTTACATAGAACTAACAGTTTCCGACAGAAAACAAGAGTCAGGTCATTACAAAGAACAGGAGCATCAACTTGGCTAACCAGGGAAAACTATCTACATGTGTGGAACATTGAAATAAGTAATTGTATGCATGTGGGATGGAGTTATTGTGTGTTGCGCTGGCTGACCGCTTTCTAGAGGCTAACAGATTAAGCCCCGAGAAAGAAGGTGTTTTTAAGAATGCAAGTGTTTAGTTACTAGAAAGGAAGGCAAAGCTTGCAAACTTTAGGAAAGAAAGTATGTCTTTGGATAAAAGATTTGATGTACAGAAAAAATGTTTTATGTGTGGAGAATTGGGGCATCTTAAAAGGGATTGTAAAGCTAAGAAAGCTTTTGTAATTACCCATCATAGAGATGCAGGAGAAGGGTTCCTGTTAACAGTGGAGGTGGAAGGGATCCCAACCGAGGCATTATTGGACTCAGGTGCAGAGCAATCTATGATATCTCAGAGGCTGTGGAGGAAAATTGAGGCCAAAGATAAACCCTCACCAGAGACCTCTGGAAATCATATTAAGATTCGCTGTATCCATGGGGCCGCCTCTACCTATCCCATACATCCCGTTGAAATAAAAGGATTGGGTATGAAAAAGCAAATAGAAGTGGCTATAGTACCGAGACTCCCACATGACATAGTACTAGGCCGAGATTGGCCACAGTTCAGGAAAGGCTTAGCTGAGGAGTTGCAGGGCAATACAAGTCAAACAGCTACACTTTCTCAGGAAGATGACTTAGCAAGGGAGAAAGCCTTACCCCAGGTAGGAAAGGTTGCTGACCCCAAGCTAGGAGAAGACAAGGCTGGTATGATAACTACCTTCAGAAAAGGAAAATGATCCTCAGGAAGACCCTATACCAGGGACATCCTTTCATGAGGAATTGATTACTCCCTCAAAAGACATCCACAGGAAGGGAAAGGCCGAAAAGCGGCGGGAAAGGCAAACCAGGGCAAAGAATAGGTCTGAGTTGATAGCTGGACAGGAATTACCCTGGGTTCCTGCAGAGTTAAAGGAAAAATTTCCCTCATTTCCTAGGGAACAAATGGCAGATCCTGCATTGGTCCGAGCTTTTGAATACGCCAGGAAAGGATCTGAGACCCTGCCAAGATTTCTTTTGGTGGATAACCTGCTATATCGGGAGAGTTCAGACCCAAGAACAGGTGATACAAGGAAACAGTTAGTGATACCTCACTCCTTTAGAAACATAATCCTGAGATTAGCTCATGATCACACGATGGGGGGACACAAAGGGGCCCAAGGCACATTGGATCAGGTACTAGCTAGATTTTATTGGCCCGGAGTTTTCAGAGCGACGTCACGATTTTGTGCAGCTTGCCCGTCCTGTCAGAGGGTCACGGCGAATCATCCGCCGTAGGTGCCTTTGATTCCGATGCCAGTTATAACCAAACCAGTACACAGGTTGGCAATTGATATAGTGGGACCATTGTTAAAAACACCCCGGGGCTACCGATACATACTGGTCATAATTGACCAAGCCACTAGATTTCCCTGGGCAGTCCCCTTGCGAAATACGTCCGCACGTATCGTAGCCATGGAATTGGTAAAGTTATTTTGTGAAGTTGGGTTCCCTCCGGAAGTTTTAACAGATAGGGGGAGCAACTTCATGTCCCGATACCTTGCTCAGCTATGGGATGCCTTTGGTATCCATCATGTCCGCACAGCAGCGTATCACCCACAAACTAATGGCCTGGTAGAAAGGTTCAATCAGACCTTAAAGAGCATGTTGAGGAGAACCCTTGACGGTAACATGGGGGAATGGGATACCATGCTCCCATTCGTGCTATATGCATGTAGGAAGAGAAAGCAGACCTCTACAGGCATTTCCCCATACGAACTCATGTATGGACGTGCTCCGCGGGGAGTACTGGATATACTGAGGGAACAGTGGATAGCACCCACTGAGGGCGAGCAAGAGGTACCCAAGTTCCTGACAGATTTGAAATGTCGCTTGCAGCGAATGGCTACAGTGGGAGAAGGGAACTTGAAAGCGAGTCAGGCCCATCAAAAATCTTATCATGACCGATGAGCGAGACCACGTATCCTGAAGGTTGGGGATAAGGTACTGGTAATGGTCGCAGCTGCTAGCTCCAAGTTTGAGAATACCTGGAAAGGGCCTTACAGAGTTTTAAAACAAGTAGGTCCTGTAACTTATGCGTTGGAGACCGGAAAAGGGAGGCAGCAAGTATACCATATTAATATACTATGCCCATGGCACAAGCGAACAGCCAAATTGGCCCTAAGAGACAACAGTAACCCACAGGTCCTACCAAGGATTACAGGCTGTGCGCGGGTTGGGGCGCCAGCTTGTAATAGCTTAAGGGGGGAGATATGTGGTAAGGCAGGTGCAGCACAGACCTGGGAAAGAGAAAAAAAAGAGACTTTTTCTGCTGAGAGGGGGATGGGCTCACCTAAGCACAGGTCCCAAAATGAAAGTAATACTGAAACACACACTTGCAAGGCTAGCCTGAAGCCACACCCAGTCTCCAGGGCAACAGCAGGGAGAGATAGGGTGGGGCCAGAAAGGGAAGCAGGCTGGCAAACATTTAAACACAGTCAGTCAGCAAGTGAGAGGAGAAGCCGAAGGAGCTGGCTGGAGGAGTGGCAGAGCCTGAGGGAATGGCAGAGCCAGAGGGAAAGCCAGAATAGTTGTTGGGGAATTCAACAACGGAACGAGAAGCAAGAGAGAAGAGCAGGAAGAAGCTTGAGGTTCTAAGCAAGGAACGGTGACTGTTAAAAGCCTGCTAGGAAGAATGCTTCTACAAACACGGTAAAGCAGACAGTACCTTTAAAATGCTTCTCTAAAGGGAAGGAGGTCTGTAGCCATTGAAGAGATATTATGAAGAAAGCCCAAGAAGTAGTTATGCTGAGTAATTGCTACTGAGAAGTGCTGGAAAGACAGAAGTCTAATCTTTTAAAAGCTGCAATAGTATTTCTGCTTTGAAAATGTTTTAAACAGTAGTTTAGTTCCTATACTGAGAAGCAGAGAATGTTTTAAGCTTACCTGAAATAGCTGGGAGAAGCTAACAAGGTTAGCTGGACTTTGCTCATAACAGTGACTTTCAACTGTGTTTTGTTTGACTGAAAAGGAAACTTATTTTGGTTGCAAAGACTGAAAGAAACTGCTTTGCCATAGCACTGCTGAAATACCTTTATAAAGAAGCATTTTTTTTGGAGAAAATATCTTCACTTTCTGTTAATGGTTTGGAACCTTCTGCCAAGGTGCAATTGCAAAGCTTGATGATTAAAACAAAATTTAAAAAATAAATTTTCCTGTGTCGGCCTATTTCCACTTGGACTGCTTTAACTGCCCCACAACTACACAATTAAGGGCCTCAGCTACCAGGCTGAAGCAAGACACAAGTTAATATGGCCCGCCGCCCCTACTAGGCAATCGCCTAGTATGGGTGCCGGCCCACAATTTCTGTATGTTCAGTACGAATTTTGCTCTTTTCTAAGTTTCTACCATTTTGCTCAGCACTAGCAGGATGATCGGTTCATAGTTTCCTGGATCACCCCTGGAACCTTTTTCAAGACTCTTTTTTTAAATTTCTTGTTTCATTTCATTGCATTTATTTATTTATATTCAATAAAACATACCTGATCATATATCTAAAACCATAGAACTAAAAACAAATAGTACATAATCAAATTACATAAAAATTGCATTGAAAGTGTATTCTAACGGACTCTTTTACTAAAATGTGCTATGCAGTTAAAGTATCAATGAGTATGTGTTAAATCACACACTAACTACTTAAAATGATATTTATTTATTAGCTTTTATATACCGCACTATTTAATATCAGTGCGGTTTACATTAAACGATATGGAGTGGGGGCTGAGTGGGTTATGGGTGGGGAGTGGGCATCGACTGCACATTGTGTTTAGTAATTACTGCATGCTGTTGCGATTAGTGTGCATGCACTTAATTCAATCTCAAGAAAAGGCACTAAGTGCATCCATATTAATTGCAAATGAACTTAATGCGCGGTAAGGGACTTGTGGCAATTGCAGGGGACCTGCTGGGCACGCCATCAGTTACCACATGGCTTTTGCATTTTCTGCACCTTGGGTTTTACTCTTAAAACACGGTAAATGCAAAAACTTACCACTCTTTAGTTAAAGGACCCCTATGTTCTATAAATCAGCATAACAAGCTCCTACTCTAATATATTTGGAATTTTTTTTAGAGAGCAAAATGTGGAAAATGTACAAAGGTATGAGAATTTTTACAAGACACTATAGCTGGTCGTTTTGAAAACCGCACCCTTTGTTACATGGAAATAATTACCATCCAAGGAGCAGCTCCATGGACTGAGAGCTTTTGAAATGTCTCCTGTTTTGGCAAGGTCGGCCAGAGCTTCCCTGTGCAAATCTGCTTAACACATCCCATTATTTTCATTAAATGACTAGGCTTCACTGCGTGGCCTTTGCTATTTGTCATGCCGAAAGCAGCTCTATTTGATTTTAGGATTAACATCACCAGCTTTGTTCTTTGGAGTCTAAACTAAAACACAAGTTTGCATGCTCAAGACATCACTTCAGAGGTTAGCAATTAAAATGGGGATGTGAAAGGAGTAAAAGGTGCAGAGGTGCATAAGGAGGGAACAGCGAAACTCCTGCCAGTTTACAAATCACATCAGCCATTATCAAGAGATTTTATGTCCATTTTTCTGACAGCAACCAAACCATTATTATCTGTAAATGCTAGCACTGAGCGAATTTATTTTTATTTATTTGACTATTTCTATATTCTGATTTTCTTCAGGTCAAAGCGGTTACAAGAAACAGTAACAGCTGAAAGCATGCAAACGTAGAATGCACAAGTTATTCATGTTCTTCAACTGGAAAAAAGGGAGGGGAAAACATTGCTGGATTACAAACTTCATGAGCACCTTTTGGAAGCTTTTTATATAGTACTGTAAAACCCCTGCCTCCCCCCCCCCCCCCCCCCTAGATCTTGAGGCCAGGTTACAAACCAAATTTCTCCTGGGCTCTCTCCAACTCCTCTCACTCATCCAGCACAGACTCTTATCAACACAGAGAAAATTTGTGTGTAGGGGGGGAGGTGACTCCCTTTTAGTGTATACATCAAAGAGGGTCTTGACACTACATTTGGTACTATAATGTCCGACTCAAACAGTGGCAAGCTGTGAAGATCAGTACAATTGCAGAGTCTTGGCTAACACGCGTAGTGTCTCTTTGGGTATATGTCTGTGATTCCAATTTAAGTATTTATCATTCCTGCTGCTGGCAGAGAGCTCTTGTGCACCTAGCACATTGCAATGTCCTTCATCCCTCCTCTCTGAGGTCCTACTCCTTCCTTCATTCAGTACCTGGAAACTCTCCCACCTTACCTTCTCTAGAAGGCAAAGTCTATTCCAGCACTGCAGACTCCTCTACTAAGCTTGGGTCTCCAATCTCTCTGGCAGAGCGATGGGTAGACCTAGGAGTGGCTCAAGGCAATCTGCTGTCTGAAGTGAGAGATGAGCTGGCACCCCTCTCCCCCCCCACCCCCCATCTCCAGTACCAGGGCCCATGCGAGGATATTAGATGCCCTAGGGCTAGGCTAAATTCTAGCCTTGCACCCCCTCCTCTGCCCAACATTTTCATTATTAAATTCAACAGTCACAATCATCTCAACACCAACCCTCCCACAACACTCCTATAAATGCATAATTATGCAACGTACTTTTAAATATTAAACTTTGCTTTCTATGTACATGTGCTCCCCCTCTCCCTGCAGGTAAATGTACGTGCTATTGACTCTTTGAGTTGGTGGGATTGCCCAGATCTTTGATTTGACTGCTGCAGCTCTTTACTGCTTCTCAGGAGCTGCTGTCCTAGTCTTGCCTAATGGTTGGGCTGCCCTTCCAAGCAGCCAGAATGGAAGGGACTCCTCAGAACTCTAGTCAGGGAGCAGGGGTTTTCCCTCACTCAGAACAGGAGGTTGCCTCAAGAAAAGGAAATCAATGTATTCCCAGGCTTCATAATTAAATAAAAACAACTTTGCAGTGCTGTTTATGTACCTCAAAAATGGTAACCGTTTAATTATGTAGCCTAGGACTCTAATAGGAAACATACCAAGACCTGATACGGCATACTGGACTGGCGTGATATTAAATGTAATTAAACATTCAGCAAAAAAAAAAACAACAACAAGGGAGATGTTCAAGGTGCTTCTATACCCATAAAGAGAACGCGAGAACTACAGCGCAGTTTATAACACAAAAATTAAATTATTGTAACTAACTTTTTTTGTTGTTGTAAACTGTGCTATGATTCTCACTTTTCGCAATTGGCTCTAGAATATTCATATATCTAATCAGAAAACTGAGCAAACTGGATTACTACAGTACTGATCCCTAAATAGAAACCCACCCCCTTTTTTCTATCCCTGTTCCCCACTCTGTGTCCAGCATCTCCTCTCTCTCTCTCCCATGTCCAGCATCTTTCTCTCTCTCTCTCTCTCTCTCCATACCTAGTATCTGCCCTCCTACCCCCTGTCCACCATCTTCTGTTTCATTACCCCTCCACCTAGGGTTGATAACCGGCCAATTTTTATATGGCCAGGCTGGCTGCCAGCACAGAGTGAGATCTAGCATTGGAAAAAACTTTTTTTTTTCCAGGCAATAAAAAATCAGCACGGGGCTTTGAAGCCCATGTGCACACTGCACATCTGATTATGCAGCATCTGCATGAGCAAAACCCCATGCTGAATTTTAGGAACCTTTAAGTGATCAGCAGCACTTCCTGCACTACGATGACGATCGGCTCTCTGAATGGTGGAATGCACGGGGCAGGAAGTTTGCCCTGATTTCGAGCTTTGACAGATTAGTCCGAGCTTCTTGTCCCACGTGGCTTGATCATTTAAAGAGCCCATCACAGGTGAAGGAAGCTGCTGAGCTGTGGCAGTCTGGAGGAGTGCACATTGCACAATGGTTAAGAGGATGCCAGGGGAAGGGGGAATGAGAGAGAGAAATAGAGGCTGGAGGAAGGCTGGGGAGTCATGTGTGTGTATGAGAGAGAGAGAGAGACTAGGAGGAGTCGGTCAAGGTTTATCACTGGGTGAAACCTGATGGGGCCTTAAGGGAGAGTGATACGGGCTAGATGAAGGATGGGGGGAGGGGGTATGAGAGAGAAAAAAGCAGCCTGGGAAATTATGAGAATGAGAGAGAGGCTCACATGGAAAGGTTGGGAGATTATGTGAGAGAGACTGCAAGAAATCTGTGAGGGAGGTCATGAGAGAGATGCGCACACATACACAACCTCTGATACTGCATAGTGTGTATGCATGCACACACACACACACACACACACACACACACAGACATGCACACACATACACACACACACACACACACAGACATGCACACACACAGCTTCTGACACTCCACGTGACTGACAGACATACACAAACAGCCCCAGACATTCCCCATGACATACGCACATGCATGCAGCCCTAAACCTTCCCTTGACACACGCACACACACACACACCTCTGCATGAAGCCCGCAAGGCTCCCCATAATATACATGTGTATGCAGCCTTCGAGACTTGATACATGCAAACACATGCATGAAGCCCTCAACACTCCCCATGATGCACACACCCACACATATCAAGCACTCAGCACTCCCCATGACACATACAAACATACACACGCATGAAGCCGCAACACTCCTTATGCACACTCAAACAAATCTATTCATCTTCCAACACACCCCAATGATACATGCACAATAGAGATGCCGCCCTCTGGTTTTTCCACGGTGCGCTGGCAGCAGGGCAAGAGCAGACAGCGGCTGGACAGAGGTATAGGGAGTAGGAGGGGGCGTGCACCCGATGTGCAAGTCACTGGCAGCAGCAGAGCAGAGCAGGCCTAACTTTAAGCAGATCTGATCCCTCCCTGCTCTGAGAGACCCATGCAAAGGCTTAGGGGGCACATTTCAGCTGCCTGCTGTTGCCCTGCTGCCACTGAGAGAACAAAAAATGGCAGAGACAGGGCAACAGCAGACAGCCAAAACGTGTCCCCTAAGCCTTTGCACCCTGTGCAGCTGCACCGCTCGCACAAGGCTAGGTATGGTACTGGTCTGGTACACAAAGCATGTGGATTGATAAGGGTCTGAAAAGCAGCCCTTACTGTAGGGCTTCCCAAACCTATCCTAGTGACTCCAGTCTGTCAGGTTTTCATAATATCTACTAGTGCTAACTTTCAGAGAAATACCAGGCCAGGGCCAGCAGAAGATCCACCACTAGCTGCCCAAGGGAAAACAAGGTAAATTCAAAAGCCTCCTGACCTGGCATAAAATCAATACTCATGGTCTTCTCTCAAACATTTCCTAGTGGAAATGATTGAAATTTTGAAATATGAGATTGTAGACCTACTGTGAACTATCATTACAATCATCTGTACTACCTGAAGAATGGTGAATGGCCTATGTAATGCCAATTTTTTAAAAAGGGTTCCAGAGGTGATTCGGGAAACTACAGACCAGTGAGCCTGATGTCAATATCAGAAAAAATGGTAGAAACCATTATAAAGAACAAAATTACTGAACATGAAGATAGGCATGGTTTAATGGGAGAAAGCCAACATGACTTTAGCCAAGGAAGGTCTTGGCATACTAATCTGTTCCATTATTTTTGAATTTGTGAATAAACAAAGGTGTGCCGGTTGATATAGTGTATCTGGATTTTCAGAAAGCCTTTGACAAGATCCCTCATGAGAAACTCTTGGCCAAATTAGAAAAGTCATGGGATAGGAGGTATTGCACTATTGTGGATCAGGAACTGGTTAATAGATAGAAGGCAGAGGGTAGGACTAAATGACCAATTTTTCCAATGGAGAAAGGTGAATAGGGGAACCCCAGGGATCTGTGCTGGGTCCGCTGCTTTTTATTGTTCTATGTAAACCGTTTTGATTCGTAGAAAGATGGTATATAAAAAATGTTAAATAAATAAAAATAAAATAAAAAAATCTCCAGGACAGGCATTGCCCATTTAAAAAAAAACATCACTGCTTCTAAGTTGGTGCAAACCAAGATCACCTGGATCAGCACAGCCTTCCTCCTCTGGGCCCAAATCTGCCTATCTGGCAACCTGCCTACCTGGCAACCTCAACATACCACCCAGCCCAAAATTTGTCTCTCCCTTATAAAAAGAAATACACTTGCTGCCTACTGTTCCCAAACCAGTCCATACTGCGCAGAATGCGGCCTTGCCCAGCCACCTCCTGGCTCCCCTTATCAGCAGGCCAAGCGCCTGTGGCCCTCTCCATGAGCCACCTGTCTGGCTACTGTGTCTTTTGGGGAAACTGCTAGGTACATATGACCTAGATTGGCCACTGTTGGAAACAGGATACTGGGCTTGATGGACCTTGGTCTGACCCAGTATGGCATATCTTATGTTCTTATGTTCTTATGTACTGCTTCTGTCTCCAAAGCCAGTGCAGGCCATGACAACTGCGCAGGGGCGGCCCAAGGGGGGTGCGGGGCAATGTGCGGAGACTCAGTGCGGGGCCTCATTTGCATAAGGTGCCTCATTTGCATAAATATTTGCATAATGTTACCACACACTAACTTTTAGTAAACATGCCTCTTAATGAGTATATGGATAAAGAAAGACTAAAAGATATCTACATTACTATAATCCAGTGCCAACTGCCAGGCACATTAGGAACTACTACAAACACTGCCCATTTAGAACACATAGCAAACCCGCCGTATCGTAACAGCACTACCAGGACTCACAAAGCACCATACCCTAACTATCAAAAGGCAACACTGCAAATATTAAACCAATACATTTCAAAGAATAACAATACATGACCTACTGGGGAAAGAGAAGAAGTGGCAATGTCAAATAGGAATTATATAAACAGAATACCTCAGCTCAGTTACACATGCAGAACATAGACCATCACCAAACAAGGAATCACAATTTAGAAACAGGAAGACAATAATTAAACTGGGAACCCCAAAAGCCAAATTTGGAATGTACAACACTGTAGAAATAAAACTATAAATTAATTTCCTCTTGTACTAAACAAAGTGCAGACGTTAATGATGCACATTTCCCAGAGCTGACATATTCCAGTTAATAAATTCAAAATAAAGAGATATTTTTCTACCTTTTGTGCATTGTTTTTCAGTTACAATTGTTCCAGCCACTTTCTTCTAGTTTCTTCGTGTCTTCTGCTAACTCTCCATCTGCTGTCCATTTGTCCTTTCTTCTCTCTTAGTTTTTTTTCCATTCTCTCTCTACATCTGCTTTAACATACTAATCTTTCTCCTTTTGCTCTTTCCTCATTCCTATTTCAATCACTCAAATTTACCCATCCATCCTCAATCCCCACTTACTCTCCCAATATCCTGCCAATTGTAGATTTGTCTTCCCTCCCACACAAAATATTTTTCCCTCTCCATTTCACTCTCCCAGCTCCATCCCATTCTAGTCCTCCCCCAACATCAGCTCCCTTCTAGTTCCAGCCCCACCCAGCATCTGCTCCCTTCTAGTCCCTGCATCAGCCCATTTCCAGTCCTAGCCCCCCATCAGCCCATTTCCAATCCTATCCTAGCCCCTCCATCAGCCCATTTCCAGTCCTAGCTCCCCCATCCATTTCCAGTCCTATCCCAGTCCCTCCATCAGCTCATTTCTAGTCCTTTCCTAGCCCCACCATCAGCCCATGTCAAATCCTAGCTCCCCTCCACTCAGCCCATTTCCAATCCAAATCCCCCATGAGCCTACTTCCAGTTCTAGCTCCTCCACGAGTCCATTTCAATTCAAGCCCCCACCACAGCCCATTTCCAACCTTAGCACCCCCCAACAGCCCATTTCCAGTCCTATTCTAGCCCCTCCATCAGCCCATTTCCTGTCCTAGCCCCCCCCCCCACTCAGCCCATTTCCAGTCCTAGCTCCATCCCCACAGCCCATTTCCATTCCAAGCCCCCCTCCCCATCAGCTATTTGCAGTTCAAGCCCCCCTTCCACTCAGCCCATTTCCAGTCCTGTGTTATCTTACCAAATACTTCCCCATGTCTCTCATTCGGACCATACACACATATCACCCACGCTTCTTCTGCACCCATGCACAAATTCATTCCCACCCATCTCCCGTCTTTCCCTCTTCTCTCTTCTACTATATAATGCCTAAATACTTCCCCCACCAAAATCCCTACCCCCCACCCCTTCTGGAATTTGCCCTCTGCCCCGCCAACACCACCCTAGGGTAGGCTTTTGTTTGCAATAGGTATTCTTGCCCCACTTGTAGATGAGTCTCTTGTACACATATGATGTCTGCATTCAGACGTCTACCCTCATGCTCCAACATCCTTCTCTTTTGCCACGTCTGCAATCCTTTTACATTAATAGTAGTTACACCTAAGTACTTAGCCTGCCTTCCACACCCAAAACCTCTTGCCTCTGTCCCTCCTCCACACTCTATTTTCACCCCCCCCAGCTCCTTTCTTTTACCTCTCCTACTCCTCTCCTTCCTCTTCTGCTCCCCCTCCCTTCTCCCCCTTCCCCCTCCCTGCCCCCCCTCCCCACTCTCAGTTCCTCCCTCCCTCCTTAGCCAGGAGTAGTTAGAGTAGTGTGTCACCTGCTCCCCCCACCTGCCTTACCTCCCTCTCCTTCCCCTCCCCTCCACCACCTCCCCCACTTACCCCTATTACCATTAGGACCTTCCCTCTCCCACCCCCTCCCACCTCCCCCACATTCATAAAACCACTTACCACCATTTTAAACCATTCTTCCATTACTGTTATACATTTTGCAAACATAACAATTGCTATACATTTAACTTTACACCCTTATTGGGTCACTAGCCCATCAGCAAGACCATCTCCTCCGCTCCGTCCATCTCCATCTCCAGCCGCTTTACCACTTGATCAGATCAACTCTTAGCTCTGTCCTTGCTGTCTTTACTCCAACTCTTCTTCATTTCTTGCTGCTCTGTTTCCCTTTGGTGCTTTTCCGCTTCGTTCCCTGCTGTTTCAATTTCCATTCCATTTTTATTTTTCTCATTCCACATCCCCGCTTCTAGCAGTGCTGCTTTTGCCTTTTCTACCGTCTGCACTCTCCAGGTTCTCCCCTTTATTGTGAAGGACAGCCCAAAAGGGTGCAACCACCGATACTTAATATCTCCATTTCTCAATGTCGGTGTAACCAGTTACATGGCTCTCCGTCTTTGCAATGTTCCTATGGCCAAGTCCTCGTATATCGAGATTGGATAACCCTGCCAATTCAGGGCTCCCAGGTTCCTTATTATTGTTACCACCCTTTCCTTCATTTTGTATCCAGTAAAACAGATGATGATATCCCTGGGTCTATTTACTCTCACTGCTCCCAGAGTTTTATGCGCTCTGTCCAATGCAATCTCCTCTGGGCCCACTTCTTCTCCACCCTTTCACAGTATCTCCGAACATATTGAAGCTGCCACTTTTGCGCTGTCTTGGAATTCTTTCTCCTCCAGCACCCCTCTGATCCTCAAATTGTTCCTACGCGACCTATTTTCCAAGTCCTCCAATTTATACTGCATCTCTTTTTGCCATTTTTGGATTTCCTGCACCCCTTGTTGGTGCTCCTCTTGCTGCTGCCTAAACTTTGCAGCCTATTTTCATGATCTCCTGCTGTGTGCGTCAGTTCCAGTATATCTTCTTTCAAATTCCCAGTAAGTTCACTGAGCTCTATTTTAACAGCTTGCACCTCTTTTGTTATTTCAGTATACCACTCCTTTAGCTCTGTTCGGGAAATATCTTTGAGGGTGTCTTTTCCTTGCTCCCCCAGACTTCTACTTGTAGACCCCTCCATTGTCTCCCCTTGCTCCACATTTTTGCTTTTATTCTCCAGAGCAGTATGTTCACTGGCACCTCTCTCTCCACTTTGAAAAGCATATTCTCTCAAGTCCATCGTTTTCTGTCGTGTAGCCATGATAAACTACTCAGCTCTCACTTCCTTGTCCAACTCTGCTCTGCAATGCTCCTACAACCCCCGTTCTACTTTGTAGTTCCTTTTGGGGTTTCCTTTTTTTTTCCCCCGGTGCACTGCTCACCTCTATAGAAGTTGTGTTCTCTCCTTCCTTTTCATCAGCACAGTTATTTCACTATCCACGTTGCTGCGTTTCTCCTTCAAAGCTCTCCCCCTCTCCACTGTGTCTCTTTATATGCTTTTTAGTCTTTACATTTTTTTTGTCCTCTGTCGCCTTCTGCTCCTGTATGCCCCTTCCTGGCTCCTTCCTGCACCTTCTCCAATCTATACCACTCTGTACCTTCTGTGTTGTGCTCTCCACTCCTTCCTTCAGCTCACTCAGTCATCCTTTCTGCCATGCGGCTGCCGCCTGCCATTTTTCCTGCCATTCCCGGAATGTCCGTCTGCACTATGCCCACCGTGCACTCCGTTCTACACTCTCTTCTCTTCACCTCTGTTCGCTGCTTGTCTGCTCCTCTCTGGCCCACTGCTCAATCCTCTGCTGCAGCCAACTCCTCCAAATCGCTGTGCTGACGGTCTCCATGCCGCCGAGCACGCGGCTCTCTCCAGCACCTCTCTCGTCGCTCACCCCACAGCCGCTCGCTTCTCCTTCACTGCCCGCTCCGTCTCGCAACGCGCCAATCCGCATTGTTTACCGCTCCGTTGCTCATGGCCCTCTCTCCTTCATTTTAATTTACTGTCCAACACCCGAGGGTCTTTTTTTTTAACTTATTAGGCAGGGTTCGCCCGGAGCAGTGTCTTTACACTGCCATCATTCAAATACCCAGTTTTTACTAGGTGAATCAACGTGCAAACAGTCCATCTGCTAATTCACACTGAATCAACAGGACAAAACTCAGATGACCGGCTCAACGTCTCCAAATACTGTTCATTTCCATCTTCTTGGAAATCCATTAGTAGGAACTCTTCACTCTTTTTTTCTTCTTTTTCTGGCTTTCCACATACTAATCACAGCTGGTGGGTTCCCTGAACCCCGGGGGGGAACTCCTGTTTGGCAATCTCCTAAAAATATTTTCCAAGTGCTAAGATTTCCTTAATATACAAATGTTACTGGATGTTGTCTCCGCCAGAACATTCATTGCTACTAGCCTAAACCTCCTTCAGGCTTCCAATTGCCTTCCCCAGTTCTCCCAATTGATTGATCGCAGGCACTGTGCAGTCTCTCTCTCAACTTCTCTCCCCGGTAAGATTACCAGATGTGTCTGATTTTCAGGGCTTGTTCCTGATTTTAGAGCTGTGTCCCCAACTTCCACTTTAGCAGCCTTCTATCCCCAATCCATTGTCTTTATATTTTGCACAGTATGGGGGAAATGCATCACTGTTTCTGTCTCTCTGTTGATTTGTCTGCTTGGAAATGATATTGTTGCTGTCATGGGATGGATGGGGGAAAACAAGGTAATGGCTCCTCTTCCCTCTTCCACAAACTGTAACTAAGGTGACCCTCCCCCTTCCCCATACTTTGGATAAGTGTCCCAGATTAGCCTGAAAAAAATGTAGTAACCTTACTTAAAGGTGAAAGGATGGACAAACCTTTTAGATCCTCACTTTAACTTGCCCTAAGTCTAAGTCACCACCTGAACCCCACTGACTCAGGAGCTCGTCCCTCCTTTCTGCCAAGAGTCAGCTTGGCAGAAAGGAGGCAAAAGATAAGTTTCCCTCAGAAACCTCATTTAACTCCTTCCTTGGCTTTCCAATTTGGGATCCAGCAAAAAAATTCCTCAGTCACTTAACACTTTTCTTACCAAGAAAAGCATGCTGAGAAATATCCCTCCTTAAAGACCAGGGCACTGCATGACTACGGGGAATCACATTTCATTTCATGTTTGCCTCGCATGATACCAGTTTATGGCATTGCAAAAGGAAACATACCAGGTAGACTCTGCAGTCCCAGGCCGCCATTTACATCTAAGCTACATTAGTGTTTTAATGTGCATTGCTGAGAGTTACGTGCACAGTTAGTAAATAGGCCCAACTGGAAAAAATAGGGCTTGCATTATTTAACATGTGTTAGATCACATTAACGCATGTTGTTAACACTTTAATGCAGCTTAGTAAATGAGGCTAAAGCCTCTTTTGATAATTGGATGAAAATAAATCTCTCGTTAAACAAATTGCATGAAATCATTTTGACATAAATGCAGAGTAGAGGCCTTTTGCTCTATTTCCTTGAAGGAGAAAGGGGTCTGCGGTAAGCAAAGCAGATGGAATAGATAAAGCTTGAAGGCGGTTAACAGCAGCTTATAGAGGGAGGATGTCATCTTTATTTCTTGCAGATCAGCTTCCTTTGCAGGTGATGGGATCTCTGCATTACATCATCAGAAGAAAAGGCAGGAGGCTCTTGTTGCCAAGATGACTACATCTAACAGGAATGCAGCTAGCCAATGCGTTCAATGCTAAGAAGGGGTAGCTAAGGGGGGAGGGACTGGGGGAGAGGGAGGAAGAGACAAGGGAGGAGGGTCACCGGGTGACAGCACACATCCTTTTACACTGAACTTTGCAAGACAATTTTATAGCTTCGGGTTTCAGGGTCAGGGTGCAACTGTCTTCCTATAACCGTATCCAGTTATGAACAAATGCTTAAAAAAGAGTTTATCTCACTCCAGATTACTGGGTCAGAGTTTATATCTATGGCAGGGATCTGCAGTTTTTCTGCTAGCATCATGTCAAGGGATTATTAATTGACGGTATTAAATCAGAGCCTTACAACTGTTGCTTTAGTAGACTTGTGAACATTTTAATTTACTAAATTAGTGAATGAAATCTTGTCTCCTTGCCTTACTGAATAGCCATTACAGAATCTAAGCTTATGGTTGATGTTATAGTTGAGAGATATTAATAAAACCAAGGAGTCAGGATACCAGAAGGATAAATTAGGATTATTCCCTAATTTATGTCTCTGATTTCAGTCGTCTTTACTATCATTGTATGTACTTTTAGAGGGCGATTTTAGAAGCCATGTTTCCACAAAAATGGACTCTTATAAAATTAGATCACGCCTTAAAGTACATGCAGTGTAAACCGATGTGTATTTGTACAACAGACAAGCTCAGGGATGGATTTTGGAGCGTGGATAGAATCACAATTTGTGTATTTGTTTTATAAAATACATGAGTATGTGTGAAAAGTGCACACTAAAATTTATGCCTGCTCTCAAGCAGATGTAATGTCTGTACCTTCAATCTAGGTGAGATTGCTGCAGGATTTGTGCAGTATGTTATAAAGATACACAGGTGCCTATATGTCTTTATAAAATAGGCTAAAAATAGCTACTGTCCTACCCTAATAACCTAGGCACCCTATTACACAATTATTCTCCAAGGGGGTAATTCTATAAGCTTTTTACTGTGGATAAACCCTGTTTTATAACAGATAAAGGTTTTATAAAATTACTCCAAGAGTTATCACTGATAAAATAGGCACAGAGAATGCTTATATGGACTGAGAGTAGTTGTGCTCAGGGGGGAGATTAAGGGGCATGTTTACTAAACCATCTTAATGTGCGCTGTGTGACATTATCGCGCGATAAGGTACCTTATCGTGCAATAATGGCACTTTATCAGGCGCACAGGTACCTTAGCGCGTGATAACGCAAAGGCGAGCGCAAAGGCGGGGAAAGGCACCCGGAGGGCGGAGGAAGGTTCCCCAGGGGCGGAGAGAGAGGGTCAATGGGCAGAGAGTGGGAGGGTAGAGGCTCCCCGCACAATGACGCTGTGAAATCCGAGGCTCAAAACTAACGCCAGTGAAACCCCGGCGTTAGAGCCGATTTAAAGGGAAAAGAAACCATTTCCGTCAGCAATGTACAGCAAAACCAGAGAAACCTACAAAAAGTGATAAGTGTGATATATGTGCATGGAACAAAAGGGCAAATAAACATTGAAAATGAACAGAAGAAAATGTAAAAACATAACCAAGCTGGGCAATAGTGATATCAATGGGAAACATCAAAAAACACTCCCAAGAAAGCTCCAAAAAAAGAAATGAATTTCGGAAGGGTCTATGCTCCGTCCCCATACAAGGTGAATGAGCCCACAGTGAAATTGCGCTGAGCAGGGTTTCTGACTCCATTGGCCAGGTTTCCTATGGCATGCACATGTGCCACAACAGCAGGGCGGGCATGTCAGAATGGGCAACTGGACAGATGCTGGAAAAGGGACACAGAGGGCTGCAGGTGGCACATGTTGTGGTGCAGCTGGGCCACAGTGTGGACTAGGATGATGCCTAGTTGGCCCATAGGAATGCTGAAACAGTAGAGCAGCCAGACAGCAACTGCTGAGGGCCCAACATGGGCATGAGTGTGCTCCCCACAGTGCCACAGGGGATAGTACCCACCAGCAGAAGGGCATGTCAGCATGGTGGCAGAGGGATACTGGTGGTGGAGGGGGCAGTGGCAGCTGCCCAGAGCAGACCGTGGCCTATCCCTGTGTAGGTGGGTGCCATGCACTGTGACAGGCAGGCCCTGTCTGACGAACAGTCATGGTATCACCAGGGAATGCACTGTCTCTGTGGCAACACAGTGGTGCAGTGCACACAACCAGTGTGTTCAGAAGCAGAAGGTCATAGGTTCAAGTCAGCATGAAAACCCGAACAGTGTGGGCATTCCTGTCTTAAGGTAGCATTTAGGATTATCGTGCGATAAGGTACGTTTTCATGCGATAGAGGGAGCTGTGGCACGTTAATGAGCATTAACCTTAATTAGGTGCGCTGACCTACACACACACAGCAACAGAGGTGTAGCACAATGGTTAATACATTGACTGAAGCAACAAGGGTCATGAGTTCGATTCCCCAGTGGGCCTGATGAACAAGGCTGTCTGAGGCATTACCCTTTACTTTAAATCAGTTTGTGTGGTGACCTGCAGTCCTTCTGTAGCCAGCCAGGGGTTTGTTAGTAGCTGTAGCTCACTGGTAACTTCACTGCCTGTAGAGCTGGAGGTTATAGGTTTGATGCCACAGTGGGGTTATTTGATAGGGCAGTCTGAGGCATTTTCTTTTTTAATTTAAATTAGTGCTGCCAGCAAACACACCCTCACAGTGCCGTAACCTAAGGTGCCGCTTAAGACGCCCTATAAGGCACTCCATAGGGCACATTATAAAGTGCACTGTCCGCCAAGGCACCTTATAATGTTCCTTATAGGGCGCCTTATAGAGCGCTTTAGAGGGTGCCTTATGAGGCACCTTAAGGCTACAGCACTGTGAGGGTGGTTTTGCTGGCAGCACTAATTTACATTAAAAAAGGAAAGACAGCCCTATCAAATAACTCCACTGTGGGATCAAGCCCATGACCTCTGGCTCTACAGGCAGTGAAGTTACCAGCGGGCTACAGCTACTAACAAACTCCTGGTTGGCTACAGAAGGACTGCATGTCACCACACAAACTGTCTGCTGTGGTTACCAGGATAGGGTTAACCCACCCGTACCCATGATGCACTGCACATGCAAATCAGCAGTCTACAGATGATCACAAGATGGGGTATGCACCCCCACAGCACCTCGGTCTGGTAGGGGGAACTGACCGTGTGCACCCCCACAGCACCTCAGCCTAGTAGGGGCTACTGACCGTGTGTGTCTGGCACAGAGTAGCTACAGACCGTCACATTGTGAGGGTACTGTACTCACCCTGAGGGTGAGGTGGGGCGCCCAGCACCAGGTCCACAGCACCTTTCATAGCTGAAGCAGGCCATGCTGCAGGTCCCCATCAGTGCTAGTGTGTGTGATAGGTAGTTCCTGCAGACACACCTAAGATACATCTGTGTTTCTCAGGCATGTCTAGTCCTTATGGGCTATGATGCACCCAGAATAGTGTATATCCTGTGTTGGTGCCATGGTCACATGATGGATGGGGGTTGTTTGGACCCATACGCAGATTATGTACCACCACCCAACCCACCCTCTGTGGCTCAGGGAGAGAAACAGGATCTCCCACCAACAGATCCACATTCTACCTCTCTGCAATGGTGACAATAGAGGGGACCATCAACCCCCATCCTGCTAGGGAACAGACACCCTACAGGGCAGTCAATGCAGATTTGTAAACATCCATAAGGCAAGGCAGACAGTAGGCCTGGAAATGCTCAGCTGACCCCCACCACTATCTGACATTCTCCAGCAGCAAGCTTCCAGCCACTGCACCCTGCAAGGTGTTCCAGCCAGACACATACTAACTGCAGACCATTTGCTAGCTAGTCCATAGTGCATGTTCCTGGAGGAGATGCATGTACACAGAACTGGGATGTCAGCATACACACCAAGCAGATAAGTCAGTGATTGGGCCCCAAAAGGGAACCCATAAATATCACATAAGAAAAACATTATACAGCACTATGGGGGAACCTAGCCATGTCGTGGTCACTGCACAGTCAGGGTGAGAGTGACCTCCCAGCAGGACATGCTGTGGCCACCCTGTCCCTGCAGGTGGTTGTCGGGCACTACAATGTCCAAGCCATTGCCCTATGCCCTGTGCAGATGCATCCTGGCCAGGCCACCCTGTCCGGGCTATACCCATGGTACCTTGCTCCTCATTATGCACATTGGCAGGCTTACACTGGCAACAGTGTGGGCTGAGGAAGGTGTTCACAGACACCACACACTGGATAGATAAACACATGCTCCCACACCTATGCCAGCATTGTGCAAATATAGAGGCTCTTGGCAGCCCTGGCCACCGCACCAGTCCTGGGCACAGTGCAGGCATGGCTATGGTATGCAATACTGTTGGGGTCACTCCCCAGGGTGGTAAACACTGTCAGACACCAGACCTGAAGCACACTCCACAGACGTCAGAAAGGTTCCTATGATGCAGCTCAATCAGCAAATTGTGCTTAACTTAGGAATTGCTATCTGCCAGTAATCATAGCAACCGTTTGATAGCTGTGTACCATATTCCTAGGTTTAGGGTGGCATTCCTAAGGTATGCAAGTGCTAGTATTGGGAGATGCACGCAGGACCAACATCCTGCCTCTCCAGAAGGCTTTGGATAATGGAGCCTGTGGGTGAGGGTGTGTCTGCCCCTGTTGGCCGCTGCTCTAGGGCAGAGGTTCCCAACTCCAGTCCTTGTGGGCCAAACACTGTTCGGGTTTTCATGCTGTCCCTAATGAATATGCATGAGATACATCTGCATACCATGGGGGCGGTGCATAGACATGCAGCACAGCCGTGTTTATTAGAGGCAGCATGGAACCTGAATGGTGTTTGGCCCTCCAGGACTGCATTTGGAAGACTCTGCTCTAGGTAATGCGCATGTTTATGGTGTCTGTGCTCTGTAGGGTAAAATGTAGGTGTATTGGGCATGTTTCTGTTATCTGCAATAAAGGTTCTGTCTGTATTACCACGTTTTAGTAGTGGGTAAAATATGGGGACTGGGTTGGCAGGAACCACAGCTGGGACTTGAACCTGTGACTTTCTGCTCCTGAACACACTGGCTGTGTTCACTGCACCACTGTGTTGCCACAGAGACTATGCATTCCCTGGAGATACCATGACTGTTTGTCAGACAGAGCCTGTCTGTTGCAGCGCACGGCACCCACCTAAACAGGGCTAGGCCATGGTCTGCTCTGGGCAGCTGCCACTGCCTCACTCCACCACCAGTATTCTTCTGCCATCATGCTGACATGCCCTTCTGCTGGTGGTGCTGTTGGTGCGCAGTCTCAGGCCATCCAGTGTGCGGGTAGGTGGCTGCCTATGGTGCGTGTTCTGGGGTAGGGGTGCCTGCATAGCTGTCCATGCTTCCCCCCAGCACCGCATGCCAATGTTCTGTGCCCTTGGGGGTACCTGCTGGGTACTATCCCCTGTGACACCGTGGGAAGCACACTCATGCCCATGTTGGGCCCTCAGCAGTTGCTGTCTGGCTGCTCTACTGTTTCAGCATTCCTATGGGCCAGCTAGGCATCACCCTAGTCCGCACTGTGGCCCAGCTGCACCACAGCATGTGCCGCCTGCAGCCCTCTGTGTCCCCTTTTCCAGCATCTGTCCAGTTGCCCATTCCGACATGCCCGCCCTGCTGTTGTGGAACATGTGCATGCCATAGGAAACCTGTCCAATGGAGAGGAAAACCCTGCTCAGCGCAATTTCACTGTGGGCTCATTCACCTTGTATGGGGACAGAGCATAGACCCTTCCAAAATTCATATCTTTTTTTTGGAGCTTTCTTGGGAGTGTTTTTTTATGTTTCCCATTGCTATCACTATTGCCCAGCTTGATTAGTTTTGTTTTACATTTTCTTCTGTTCATTTTCACTGTTTATTTGCCCTTTTGTTCCGTGCACATGTATCACACTTATCACCTTTTGTAGGTTTCCCTGGTTTTGCTGTACATTGCTGACATAAATGGTTTCTTTTCCCTTTAAATCAGCTCTAACGTCAGGGATTCACTGGCGTTAGTTTTCAGCCTCGGATGTCACAGCGTTAGTGTGCAAGGAGCCTCTCCCCTCCCATTCTCTGCCCACTGACCCTCTCTTTCCGCCCCTGGGGAGCCTTCCTCCGCCCTCCGGGAGCCTTTCTCCTCCTTCAGCGCTTGTTTGCGCCGCTGCGCGCATTAACGCACACTAAGGCACCTTATCGCCTGATAAAGCACCATTATCGTGTGATAAGGCACCTTATTGTGTGATAACATGACAGCAGCGCAAATAGCGCCCTTTAGTAAACATACCCCTTTGTTCGGTCTTCAGCCAAGCACTCATTGTTGATAGAGTGGTATCCATTGCTGCTGTTATTTTATTGATCCATCTCATTGCCGGTCTTCCTCTTTTATGGTGACCTTCTACCTTGCCAAGCATTATGTCTTTTGCCAATGATTTCTCTCTTTGTATGATGTGTCCAAAATATGAAAATTGAAGTCTTGTAATCTGAGCTTCTAAGAAAAGCTTAAGTTTGATTGTCTCTAGTACTGACTGGTTTGTTCTTTGGGCAGTCCATGATATACACAGTATTTGTCACCAGCACCATAATTCAAAGGCAATAATTTTCTTCCTGTCTATCTTTTTCACTATCCAACTTTCCCATGCATATGATGTTATTGAAAATACCTTGGCCTGAAAAAGTTGAATCTTTGTATGGAGAGAGACATCTCTGCTCTTGAGAATCTTGTCTAGGTCCTTTCATAGCCATTCTACCAAGAGTAATACGTCATCGGATTTCTTGACTGCTTGTTGCTTCTTCATTGATAGTTGGTCCAAGTAGGTTAAAGTTGGCCACGATTTTAACTTCTTCTCCTTCAACGATGAACTTGTTGATTTTGCCAGTTGTCAGGATCTTTGTCTTCTTAGCAATAAGGTGCAGACCCATTTTAGAACTATATTCCTTGATATTGAGAAGCAAATGTTTCAAATCATCTTCACTGTCAGCCAGTAATGTGCTATCATCAGCATAGCAAAGATTGTTGAGTCTTCCACCAATCTTCACACCTCTGTTGTCTTCATACAGTCCTGCTTCTCTGATGATTTGTTCTACATATAAATTAAAGAGGTAGGGGGGAAGTATGCAGTCTTGTCTTACACCTTTGCTGATTTTAAACCATTCTGTTTCTTCTGGTCCGTTCAAACAGTTGCTTTTTGATCAAAGTAAAGGTTATGCAAGAGAACGATCAGGTGTTCTGGTATACCCATGCTCTTATTGTGGCTCAGAGTTTCTCATGGTTTACACAGTCAAAAGCCTTGCTGTAGTCAATAATACCCATATGGATATCCTCTTGGCATTCATTTGTCTTTTCAAGGATCCATCTAACATCCACAATAATGTCTCTCATTCCTCGCCCTTTCCTGAACCCTGCTTGCACTTCAGGCAGTTCTCATTTCAAGTATGGCTGTAGTCAATGTTTAATGATCTTGAGTAGAATCTTGTTGGCATGTGGGATTAGAGTGATTGTGTAATAATTTCCAGTCAGTTGGGTCACCTTTCTTCAGTAGTGGTATAAACACAGATATGAATTTGTCTTCCAAATGTCCTGGCAGCAAAGTAGAAAGATCGAAGTCTGGGGTTGGCAGTGGAAGAGAAGGACACAGATAGAAGGGATCTGCCAGAAGAGCAGACTTCCTGAGAAGGGGTGTAGGGAGAAATAAGAGAGGAAATGTAGGTAGGAGCAGCTGAATAAAGGCACTTATAGGTCAGTAGTAGAAGTCTGAACTAAATGCAGAAAAAGAAAGGGAGCCAATGAAGTGACTTGAGAAGAGGGGTGACATGAGCACAGCGATGCTGGTGGAAGATAGCTAGATTGTTAATAAGAACAAAAACCAAACTTTGAAATGCC
The DNA here is from genome assembly GCA_033557465.1 of Ichthyophis bannanicus. Classification (NCBI taxonomy): domain Eukaryota; kingdom Metazoa; phylum Chordata; class Amphibia; order Gymnophiona; family Ichthyophiidae; genus Ichthyophis; species Ichthyophis bannanicus. The sequence continues at coordinate 1,243,361,215 of CM066033.1, forward strand.
TGCATAAAAATTCTAGAAATCTAAAAAATAAGATGGGAGAGTTAGAATATATAGTGCTGAATGAAAGGTTAGATATAATTGTCATCTCAGAGACCTGGTAGAAGAAGGATAACCAATGGGACACTGTGATACCAGGCTGCAAACTATATTGCAATGATAAGATAGATCACATAGGTTGAGATGTGGCTCTATATGTTAAAGAAGGGATTGAGTCAAACCGAATTAAGGTTTTGAAGGAAACAAAATACACTGTAGAATCTTTATGGATAGAAATTCCATGTTAAAAGGAGAAAGGAATGGCAGTGAGGGTGTACTTCCACCCACCTGGCCAGAATGAACAGACAGGTGATGAAATGCTAAAAGAAATTAGGGAAGCTTGCAAAGTTTACGACAAAGTAATAATGGGAGATTTCAATTGCCCTAGTATTGACTGGGTCAATGTTACATCAGGCCATGCTAGGGAGATAAAGTTTCTAGATGTAATAAATGACTGCTTCATGAGCAGCTGGTTCAGGAACTAACTCAAGGGAAAGCTATTTTAGATCTAGTTCTTAGTGGAATGCAGGATCTAGTGTGATAGGTAATGGTGTTGGGGCCATTTGGCAATAGAGATCATATCATGATCACATCCGAGTTAATAAATGGCGGGAGGATAGCAAGGAAATTGACTTCACTAGCAATTAACTTTCAAAAAGGAGCCTATGATAAAATGAGTAAAATGTTTAAGAAAAAACTAAAAGGAGCAACTGCAAAGCTTAAGAGTCTACATCAGGCCTGGGCATTATTTAAATATACTGTCTTGGAAGCCTAGACCAGATATATTCTACACTTTAAGAAAGGTGGAAGCAAGGCCAAATGACAGCCAGCATGGCTTAAAGATGAAATCAAAGAGGCTGTTATAGTAAGAGAAAATCCTTCAGAAAATAGAAATAAAAAGCAAAATGATGGAAATAACATAAGTACTGGCAAGTTAAATGCAAAGCATTGATAAGGCAGGCAAAGAGAATTTGAAAAAAAAAAAAAAGCATGCTGTGGAAGCAAAAGCGAATAATAAAAACTTTTTCAAGTACATTTGTAGCAAAACATAAGAACATAAGAAATGCCATACCGGGTAAGACTAAGGTCCATCAAGCCCAATATCCTGTTTCCAACAGCAGTCTATCCAAGTCACAAGAACCTGGTAGGTTCCCAAAAAAGGTACATATGTAGGTTCCACAATGCTTGTCCCGGGGTAAACACTGGATTTCCTGGGTCCTCTTTAATAATGGTTTATGGACATTCCCTCCAGGAACTTGTCCAAATCTTTTTTAAACACCAGCTACACTAACAGCTTTTACTACATCCTCCGGTAACGAATTTCAGAGTTTGATTAAACGTTGAGTGAAAAAAATATTTTTTTCTTATTAGTCTTAAATGGGTTACATTGTAGCTTCATTGCGTGTTCCCTAGTCTTTCGACTTCTTGATGGAGTAAACAATCGATCTATGCTTACCCGTTCTACTCCATTCACTAATTTATAAACCTTTATCATATCTCCCTTTAGCTGTTTCTTTTAAAAGAGAGCCCTAACCTTTTAAGCCTTTCTTCATAGAGGTATTCTTCCATCTCTTTACTATTTTGGTGGCTCTTCTCCTTACCTTTTCTAATTCTGCCACATCCTTTTTAAGATATGGTGACTAGAACTGAACACAATATTCAAGGTGCGGTCTCACCATGGAATAATACAGAGGCATAATAATGTCCTTAAAATGGAAGAGTAGCCTAATGGCTAGAGCATTGACTTGAGAACCAAAAGACCAGGGTTTGATTCCCACTAGCACTCCTTGTGGTCTTGGGCAAGTCACTTAATCCTCCATTGCCTCTGAAGAATACAAGTTATCAATGTCCCTGTTTAATGTACATTACCAAGTTTAAGTTATAATGTAAAACACTTTGACTAAAATGATAAAGCATTATAATAATCCTGTTAAATAAAATAAATATTCTCCATTCCTTTCCTTATGAGTCCTAGCATTGGCTGCCGCTGCACACTGGGTGGAGGGCTTCAAAGTATTATCCATGATGACACCTAAATCCTTTTCCTGGGTAGTGGTTCCTAATGTGGAGCCTTTTATCATGAAACTATAGTTTGGGATGTCCTTTTCTAGGTGTATAACTTTGCACTTTTCCACATTAAATTTCATCTGCCATTTGGACATCCAGTCTTCCAATTTATCAAGGTGCTCTTGCAATTTTTTTACAATCCTCTTGTGTTTTAACAACATTGAATAATTTTGTGTCATCTGCAAATTTGATCACCTCACTCGCTATTCACATTTCCAGGTCATTTACGAATATGCTAAAGGCAGGCACAAAGTTTTAGAGCATGCAAGTGGATGTGACCTACAAAAACTGCTAGTAAGCTTTAATTTATTTGCTTTCTCGGGAAGTGTCAGGCTTGTGATAACTTACCTTTCACGCTCTTGCTCTAGCAGGTTGGTGAAGTCATCGCTCTTGTTCATGTAGTCTACATGTTTGCGCTTCTCATTCTCCAGCTCATAGACAGTGCGCCGATGGCATTTCTCTGCCAGCAGAAGCTGCTCCAGCATGCGCCGATAGGTTTCCTTCTGCTTTTCCTCCAGCCTGTCCAGCTGAGTTGAAAAAAAGAAAAGGAAAATAATAAAAATATAAGAACTGCCATACTGGGTCAGACCAAAGATCCATCAAGCCCATCATTCAGTTCCCAACAGTGGCCAATCCACGTCAGAAGTACCTGGCAGCATCTCAGAAAACAGAAAAATTCCCTGCTTCTTACCTCCAGGGATAAGCAGTGGCTTAATAGTGTTTTATGGACTTTACCACCAGGAATTTGTCCAAACCTTTTTTAACTACACCAATTACTTTTACCACATCCTCTAGCAAGGAAGTCCGGAGATTAATGATGAGTTGAGCAAAAAAATATTTTCTTCAATTTGTTTTAAATATTCTACTTTACGGTGTCCCCTACTTTATGTACCTTTTGAAAGAGTAAACGATCAATTTGTGCTTAAAAGCTCCACTCACTCGGGATTTTATAGACCACTATCATATCAGCCGTCTCTTCTGCAAGCTGAAAAACCCTAACTTCTTTAGCCTTTCCTCATAGAGAAGTCATGCAATCCCCTGTATCATTTTGATCACCCTTCCCTGTACCTTCTCTAATTCTGCTATATCATTTTTGACATGTGGTGACCAGAACAGCACACAACACTCAAGGTGCGATTGTACCATGGAGCAATACAAAGCATTAGGGTACTTTTTGTTTTATACTCCATTCCTTTCCTAATAATTCTTAAGATTCTATTTGCTGTCACTGCATACCGAGTATCAACAAATTGTCTGCGATGTCACTTAGATCTTTTTCCTGTGTGCTGACTCCTAATGTGGAGCCTAGCATTATGTAGTTATAGTTTGGGTTGTTCTTCACTATGTACACATTTTGCCCTTGTCTACATTAAATTTCATCTACCATTTGGATGCCCAGTTTCCCAGTTTCACAAGGGCATCTTGAAATTTATCATGATCTGCATCAGTCTGCACATGATTTAACAACTTTGAATAATTTGATGTCATTTACAAATTTGATCACCTCATCTATAAATATGTTAAAAATTACTGGTCCGAATACAGATCCATGGGTCACTTCACTATTTGTCTTCCTCTATTGAGAAAGTTGGCCATTTAACCTTACTCCCTGTTTTCTATCTTTTAATCAGCTTCCAAACCACAAGAAGCTATTGCCTCCTATCCCATAGCTTTTAAATTTCCTCAGGGAATTCTGGAGAAACTTTGTCAAATGCTTTCTGAAAATTCAGATACACTATGAAGGATATTTTGGAAGTCCAACTCGTGCTTTCGACATCTGAAAATGGGCATAAAGACATTCAAAGCTATTTTAAAAGTAGGGTCTGTGGATGTCCAAGTCTGAATGGGGGTGTGATGGGGCATTCCTAGGAACCTGGATATCACTGCCTGATCTCAGAAATGTCCTGGAGGTCTGGAGTTGCATCTGAATTTATTTTTTCTTTTCTTTTATATTTATCAGTTGGCAAAATATTTCAAGCATACACTTGTACAGAAAAAAGAACGGGCAAAGAAAACTTCTTGCTATTCCAAGCATAATATACTTGTATAAGAAAAGAGAACGGGCAAAGGAAACATCTTAATATAACCAAACACATAGAAGCAAAAGTTTCATATGTCAAAATATGCCTGAAACTCACTAGCCCAACAACAATGACATCCCCAAGAAAGGGAAAAAAAACATGATACAATGCAAACGTGTGAAGAAAGCTTAATAAAGCCAGTCTAATCAACAGATCCATAATACTAAAGCTAAACATTACAGTAACCTGGGGGGGGGGGGGCGGCACTGGTGAGGCAAGAGTTAATGAAGGCAGCCAGTTGGGAGGAATAAAAAAAAAATCATAACAAACTGATTGCTGTCTCACAAGGCACTTACATAGGAACTTTAAGAAAATAATCTCCCCCCCCCCCTCAACTGGGCATAGATCTGCTTCAAGCTAGAATAAGCATTGGAAAAGTACTTATTTTGGCTGAAAAACATCTGGAGTACGTAGAAAAAATGCAACACCATGATAACAGCAATTGGACTCAAAGCCTGGGTTCTATGGTCCTAGACCACTACTCTAATCATTAGGCTATTCTTAGATGTCTGGGCTTTGGAGTACTATTCTGGGGATGTCTATGTAGAGGCCCCACGCAGACGTCCATATTGGGCAGATCCATGTTTGTGAAATTGAGTTTGAACCTGGACGTGCCTGCTTTTTTTTCTCCTTCTGGTTTAGCTGTCCCAGATTGCACTTGGACATCCTTTCTAAAATGCCCCTCCATGTCAGTTGGCTCACCTTTTCTCACATGGTTATTCATGTCTCAAAAATGTAGCAGATCCGTGAGGCCATTGGCTAAATCTATTTTGGCTTTGCCACATTAAACCATGACTCTCTGCATTCAGTACTTATGTTCTTTATAATAGTTTCTACTATTTTGCTGGCACTGACGTCAAGCTCACCGACTATCAGAATGCAGTGCATATTTTACAGTTGGCATGCCCCCAAGGTTTTGTTTGCAAAATGTCAAATCAAACTTTTTCTTGTCTGTTCCCATGAGAGCAGTGCTTAAAACCAGGGCTGCCAGATGTCTAAAAACAACTGCACAGTATTGTTAATTTCCAAGATGCTTTGATTGCAGAGTCCGATTCACTCCCCCTTGCCTGACACATACCTTTCACATAAAGGTAAGGGTGCCACTTTTCCAACAGATCATAACTACATACCTCCCCTGTGCTTTTGCGATCTGCTGCCCCCCTCCCAATAGATCCCGGATCTATTGTTTAGTATGTTTAGTAAACCGTCTTAACGTCGCAGCGGTGGTATTATCGCGCGATAAGTGACGTTATCACGCGATAATGTAACATTACCACGCGATAACGTCACTTATCGCGCGATAACGCGGTGGTGGCGTTAAGGCACAATAACACTGTGAAATCCGGGTCTGAAGGTTGGAGTAAGGCTTCCCAGAGGGCGGAGAGAAGGGGTCAATGGGTGGAGAGTGGGCAGGGAGAGGCTCCAGGCACACTAATGCTGTAAAATCCAGGTCTGAAAACTAACACCAGTGAAACCCTCGTGTTAGGCACATTTGCAGGAAAGAGAAACAATTTAAGTCAGCAATGTGCAGCAAAGGCAGGGAAACCCAGAAAAGTGATAGTAGTGATACATGTGCAGGAACCAAAAAGGCAAATAAACACATAAAATGACCAGAACCACATTTAAAATCCCAATAACCAAGCCGGCCAATAGTGATATTAATGATAAACATAAAGCAACACTACTGACAAAGCGTAAAAATTAAGATATCATGTTTGGAAGGGTCTATGCTCTGTCCCCCTACAAAGTGAATGATCCCACATTGAAATAGTGCTGATCAGGGTTTCTGTCGTTTAGATTGGGCAGGTTTATTATGGCGTGCACATGTGCAGCAACAGTAGAGTGGGCACATAGGAAAGGGCAACTGTTCTGATGCTTTAAATGGGATACAGGGGGCTGCAGGCGGCACATGTTGTGGTCCAGCTGGGGCACACTGCAGACTAGGCAGCTGCCTAGGTGGCACATAGGAATGCCAAAACTGTAAAGCAGCATGACAGCAACTGAAGAGGGTCCAACATGGGCACGAGTGTGTGTCCCACAGTGTCATAGGGGATATTACCCAGCAGGAACCCCCAAGGGCACATAACATTGGCAGGCAGTGCCGGGGGGGAAGCGCGCATGTCCATGTAGGCACCCCTACCTGAGAACCCACACCATAGGCAGCTGCCTACTGGCACAGTGGATGGCCTGGGACTGTGCACCACCAGCACCAATGGCATAATGGCATGGCAACATGGTGGCAGAGGGGTGCTGGTGGCGGAAGGGGCAGTGGCATCTGCCCACAGCAGACCACGGTCAAGTCCTGTTTAGGTGGGTGCCGTGCACTGCAACAGACAGGGTCTGCCTGACGAACAGTCATGGTATCCCCAGGGAATGATCTGTCCCCTGTGGCAACAGTGTGGTGCAGTACACACAGCCAGTGTGTTCAGGAGCAGAAGGTCACAAGTTTAAGTCCCAGCTGTGGCTCCTGCCAACCCTGTCCCCATATTTTACCCAGTACTAAACTGTGGTAATAAAGACGGAACCTTTATTGCAGATAAAATAAACATGCCTAAAACGCCTATATCTTACCCTACAGAGCACAGACACCATAAACATGTGCAATCCCTAGAGCAGAGTTTCCCAACTGCAGTCCTGGAGGGCCAAACACCATTCAGGTTTCATGCTGTCCCTAATAAATATGCCTGTGCTGCTTTTGTATGCGCCGCCCCCATTGTATGCAAATGTTTCTCATGCATATTCATTAGGGGCAGCATGAAAACCTGAACAGTGTTTGGCCCGCCAGGACTGGAGTTGGGAACCTCTGCCCTAGAGCAGCGGCCAACAGGGGCATAAACACCCACACCCACAGGCTCCACTATCCAAAGCCTCATGGAGAGTCAGGCTGTTGGGCCCTGCGCGGAGCAGCATCTCCCAATACTGGCACCTGCATACCTTAGCAATGCCGTCCTAAACTTGGGAACACGTTCCACATATATCAAAAGGTTGCTATAATTGATGTCAGCTAACAAATCCTAAGTTAAACACAATTTGTTGATAGAGATTCATCATAGCAACCTTTCTGATATATGTGGAGTGTGTTTCAGTTATTGATTCTGGCAGTGTTTACCACCCCGGGGAGTGACCCTAACAGTATTGAGTACCATAGCAATGCCCGCACTGTGCCCAGGACTGGTGTGGCAGCCAGGGCTGCCACAAACCTCTATATTTGCACAATGTTGGCATAGGTGTGGTAGTGTGTGTCTGTCTATCCAGTGTGTTGTGGCTGCCTACACCTTACTGAGCCCACATTGCTTGCACTGTTTCCAGTGTTATCCTTCCAATGTGCATAATGAGGAGCAACGTACTGTGGGTATGGCCCGGACAGGGTGGCATGGGCAGGATGCATTTGCACAGGGTATAGGGCAATGGCTGGGACATTGTAGTGCCCGACCACCACCTGCACGGACAGGGTGGCCACAGCATGTCATGCTGGGAGGTCGCTCTCACCCTGACTGAGCAGTGACCACGGCATAGCTAGGTTCCCCCATAGTGCTATACAGTATTTCTCTCAGGTAATATTTATGGGTCCATTTTTCTGGGGCCCAATCACTAACATACCTGTGTGGTGTGTGTGTGCTGACATCCCAGTTTTGGGTGCTCACAGTTCCTCCAGGAACATGCACTATGTACTAGCTAGCAGACTATCTGCAGTTAGCATCTGTATGGCTGCACCACATTGCAGAGTGCAGCTGTTGCACACTGACTGCTCTCGTCTGGTGAATGTCAGATCGTAGTGTGGGCAGCTGAGCTGACTGGGCCCACTACCTATCTGCCAATGGGCCTTTCCCAAGTGCAGAGCTTCAGTAGCTGTCCGTTCGCCACCACGACTGGGGTTGCTGGTCCCACAGCCTGTCCTCATTTACCTCCACTGCCCCCCTTGCAAAGGGTGAGAGTGTGGGTCTGTTGGGGGGGGCAGATCATGTCCCCCACCCTGACCCAGCGAGGGCAGTTTGCTAAGTACATTGTCGCCATGTGAGCCCTGACACACCCCTGCTCCCTAAACAGGTGACCATAGCAAGCACAGTGGATATGCACGATGTTGTGTGCATCATGGTCCACAAGGGCCAGACATGACTGGCAATTACAAATGGACACAGAGACCTCCTAAAGGTGTTTGTAACAAATACCTGTCACACACTGGAACCAATGTTCCCTCTAATTTTCTGTAGACTGTGTGCGCATAAAATATCAGCTGTGCAGCTTTTGAAGGAAGGTTAAATTTTTGTGCGCCACATAACGACACTCGGCGTTATATATTTTAAAATTTGACTACACGTCAGAATACAGTATGTACACCACTTTGATTTTAATCAAATTAAATGAAAATAGACGATTACTAAATGAAGCGGAAAATTTCCAGTAATTACAATCACAGCTTTTAAATTTTAAGATGTCTGTGTTGTTTTCTATCAGAATCAGAACCGAAAATTTTGTGCGCTCTGTTGTAAAGTATGTGCGCTCGCTCGGCGAGGTGTGTGTGCGCGCGCACACGTGCACAGCTTAGAGAAAACAGTGACTAGCACTGATGGAGACCTGCAGCACAGACCACCTCAACCAGCCCGGGTACTGCGGACCTGGTGCTGGCCACTCCACCTCACCCTCAGGGTGAGCACAGAACACGCACATTGGCATGGCCTGTGGGTACTCTGTGCCAGTAACACGCATGGTCATTCTCCCCTACCAAGCTGACGTGCTGTAGAGGTGCATACCCCATCTGGTGAGCAGATGTAGACTGCTGTTCTGCATGTGAATTGCATTATGGGTATTGTTGGTGCTATCCTATCCTGGTAGACACAGCAGACAGGTTTATGGTGACATGCACTCTTTCTGTAGCCACCCATTGGTACAATAGCTCCTATTGTGATGTAGAACAATGGTTAATGCAATGACTTCAGTAGCAGAGATCATGGGTTTAATTCCTCTCTGTTCCCCTTTTTTTTTAATGGCTGTCCTACACAACTACGTTTCATTCGTGTAACAGTCATATCTGTGCAGATCTATGCCACCACCACATTATACCCTCATCACTGTTGCCATCCATCCTTCTGTCCGTCTATGTGTGTGTGCCAGCTGTGTGGCGTCCTGCCCTAATGTGGAGGCTGCTACCCCATGTCCTGCACTGGCACACTTTTCTGCATTGCGGCTCTTCATGCTTGCCTCTCCTGTGTCTGCTCTGCATGGCACTGCTCTCCTCTGTCCTCCTGTCATTGCACTTATCCTGCCACCTCTACCTCCTCTGGTGGACAAGTATCCCCATCCTCTGCCACACACTGTCATTGTTGCACTGTACATTACCATCACCCTGTACATCGGTACAGCTGCCCCGATATGTTTGTCCACTTTACCTGCTGCCACATGGGCTGCACGCAGATTTGGCTGGTCCATGAGCTCCGTCATCTACTTCCTTCCATCACTTATTCATTGCCTTTCCTTGGTGCTCTGTGCAGTGTTATGGTTACATCTGTGTTTGAGCCATGCATTTCATGCTTGTGACTTTGGGGCACCTTTGTGCCCCTGGGCACCATCTCCTGTGTCACCTTGGCATCCCTGGGGCATCTTAGGTTTGGCCAGCTTATGGGGTGCCTTTTATGCTGCCTTGGAGGGCACCAACCTTTCCTGCCGCCCTCTGGAGCACATTATGACCTGCCTTGGATGACGTGGTGCTTTATGATGTGCCTTATGGTGCGCCCTAAAAGGTGCATTAGGTTGCGGCACTGGGGTGAGGCTTTTTTGGCTGGCAGTACAAATTGTTGGGATGTGTCTGACTGTTACAAGCAGGAAAAGGGATTGCCTCAGACAGTCTTTTAATGAGCCCACTGAGGAATCAAACTCATGAGCACTATATCAGCCGTCAATGTATTAACCATCGTGCTACACCTCTGTTGCTATGATTATAGGTCAGCGCGCCTAATTAAGGCTAACGCGCGTTAACATGCCACGGCTCTCTCTATCGCGCGATAACGGACTTTATCGCGCGATAACCTGAAATGCTACCTTAAGACCGGAACGCCCACTACCTAATATGACATTCGTCAGAGTAAGACTGCAACTAACGCTGGTAACATTAAGACGGTTTAGTAAACATACCCCTAAGTCAAGGTTAATGAAAACATATAATATAAATTTAGCATAGTATTACAATGATTAAATATTTTATTTATTTATTTAATATCTTTTCTATACCGCGCTCTTTAAAATCAGTACGGTTTACAGGCAAACAATAATCTGTACCGTGCGGTGGAAACCTGCACTGTACATTACAATGAACAAGTGGTGTAGCTTGGGACTAACATGGTAAGCTGTCCTGGATGAGGGCACCAGCTAGTGATAATAATTTCTGGAACATACCTTTTCTTCTTTTTTTTTTACCTGTATACTTTAAATTTAAATTTCTGATTTTGCCTTGCAGGTGGATCTTTCGCAGCTTTCTCTTTAGTCCTCCACTGTTCCCCCAGGCTCTTCTCTGTGACTCCATTCTTCCATCTGTCCCATTATCCCACACAAGTCTCTTCTCTGGCCCCTCACCTTTCCCCTCATCCTTCTCCTTATTTCTTCTCTGTCCCTCTATCTTTTCCAAAGGCCAAATTAACACTATATTGGGCCCTAGGCAAACATGCATTTCTTGGCCCCTATCCTTGGCCTCCATTTATTTCATCAACCCCCCTTCCACCCACCACAGCACACACACATGCCCTCACATTCACTCTGTCCTTGCCCTTCCCCTCAGGATTTTTATTCATAGCTTTCTCCCCAGGCTTCCACACTTCACGTCTTTAGAAGTAACATAGGAACAATTGCAGGACCTAGTTCTAGATGTGGTAGCTGCAGTGTGAGTGAGCACGAGAACTGCAGAAGCACATGCTTTGAGTGCAGTGGCCTGCTGGTTAGAGCAGTGGGCAGAGAACCATAGAAGCTGGGCAAGTCATTTTCACCCTCCATTGTCTCTGGTACAAAGCAGAGATGCCAAGGATGACTGTCCCAAAGAGAGATTTGAGTGCTGTATCTGACATATAAATTTAGACAGTTTTAAGTGTCAAAAAAAGCTTCACAAATGTAAGCAGCAAAATAATACATTTAGCTTTATTGGGTGCCTCAGAAAGGATATAGATAGAGTGGGGCAGTATTAGGACAATTTTCAAAAGGAATTTGCCCAGGTAACTAGTTAGCTGGGCGAATTCCATAGACTTAGGGGTATGTTTACTAAACCGCGTTAATGTAGCAGATGCTACGTTAATGCACGTTAGGTAACATTAACGCATGTAAACGTTACGTTAACGTGCGTTAACGTTACCTAACACGCGTTAATGTAACATAACGCATGTTAGAGTTCCTGGCCGTGGTAAATCCCGCAGAGGGTGGAGAGAGGGCGGAGAGAAGGGGTCAATGGGTGTTGGGCAGGGAGAGGCCCTTTCCACACTAACGTGGGGAACTGAAGGGCTGAATCTTACTGCGACTGAAAACCTGGCGTTAGCACACATTTGCAAGAGAGAGAAACCATTTTAGTGTCAGCAATGTACAGCATATGCAGGGAGCCCAAGAAAAGTGACAGTAGTGCTCCATTTGCAGCAACAGCATAGTGCCCAAGTATGAAAGGCCATTATGGTGATGGTGCAAATGGGGCATAGGGGGCTGCAGGCGGGACATGCAGTGGGGGAAGCTGGGGCACAGGGTTGGCTAGGCAGTCACCTAGGTGGCACATAGGAACATAGAAACCGGACATCAGCAAGACAGCAGCTGACAAAGGCCAAACACAATCCACCTACATCTACCTGGTCCACCCTAGCTAACAGTTGCCAGGGCACTGACCTGAAATCCCCCCAGCCAACCCTCCCCCAAGCGGAAGGGACATAATATTGGCAGGCGGTGATGGGGTGGATGTGAGGATGCCCATGTATGCCTCCCCACTCCAGACCCCGCTCCCTAGGCAACCACCTACCCACACAGTGGGTGGCCTGGGACTGCGCACTACCAGAACTGACAGCATATGGTCATGTCAGCATGGCAGGGGAGTGTGTGCCCGTGCTGGAGGGGGCAGTGGCACCTGCCTGCAGTGGACCTAGGCCATGCCCTGTACCAGTACATGGTGTGCAGTGCAACATAAAAGGTCTGGCTGAGGAAAAATACAGGTAGCTCTAGGGACAACTGTGCATCTGTGGCAACAGTGTGGTGCAATACACATAGCCAGTGTGTCCAGGAGCATAGGGTCACAGGTTCAAGTCCCAGCTGTGTATCCTGCAGAGCATGTTCCCACATTTTACCCTACAATGCAGATTCAACAGCAACATGTGCAAAGCTCAAAGCAGCGGCGAACAGGGGTACAAACACCCACTCACACAGGCTCCACAATCCAAAGCTTCATGGAGAGTCAGGCAGTTGGCCCAAGCACAGAGCTGCAGTTATCACCAGAGTACTACTACTACTTCCTGCACAGTTTATCAATGTCGGCACTGTGATCAGGACCAGTGTGGTGGGCAGGGTTGCCAACCACTCCTATCTTTGCACAATGCTGCAATAGGAGTGTGTGTGTGTGTGTATGTCTGTCCATTGTTCTGTGGCTGCCCACACTTCACTGGGCCCACAATGTCCCACTGTTACCAGCATTAACCTGAATATGTGCATAATGAGGAGCAAGGTATTGTGGGTACGGCACAGACAGGGCAGATTGGCCAGGATGCATCTTCACAGGGCAATGGCTGGGACACTGTAATGCCCGACCACCACCTGCATGGACAGGGTGGCCACAGCATGGCATGCTGGGAGGGCACTCACTCTGACCGAGCAATGACCATGGCATGTCTAGGTTCCCACATAGCGCTCCACACCATCCGCCACCAGTGATACTTGTGTGTTTTCAGTGCTGGGGCATAATCACTGAGATACCTGCTTAGTGCATATAGGTCCTCTGTGAACATGCACTATGAACTGGCTAGTGGACAGTCTGCAGTTAGACTGTGCATGGTTAGAACACCTTGTAGGGTGCTGCTGGTGCAGTCTGACTGTGCCATCTGCTGATGAATAGCAGATGGTGGTGTGAGGTAGTTGGGGTTTTCCAGACCTAATCCCAGCATTACTGTTGGTCTGCCACTACCCTAGTCACAGGTATGGCTCTGGCCCACCAGTCCTGGAGGGCTGTGTTATACCAGCAGGATAGAGGTTGTTTCACCAGGGCTCAGGCACCTGTTCCTTACCTACAAAAAGGATTATTGTGGGTCCTTTGGCATATATAGTGTATACCACTTTGACCTGTAGAGGCACTATTACACAAACGTCATGCAAGTCTAGGAACCCCTCTGCCCTGATAACAGGTGCCCATGTCAGCCAGACCCTAACACTGGGTACACACTAATCTGGGTGGTGTCTAGTCCCAGAGGACCACATATGATTGCAGAATACAGATGGACACCAAATTACCTTCAGATGCTCTGCAAGGTACACCTGTCAAACACTGGTAGTGATGGAGAGGTACAGCAGAACCAAGCTCAAGCACCACATGTACTGCGGAGCTAGTACTGGGCACCCATCCTATCCCTCAGGGTGAACACAGAACCTGCACAATGGCATGGTCTGTAGCTACTCTGTGCCAGTATCACACACTTTCAGTTCATCTTTCCAAGCTGAGGTACCAGAAAAGTGCAGACCCCATTTGGTGATCAGCTGTAGACAGCTATTCAGCATGTACATTGCATCATGGGTACTGGTGGGGTTACCCTATCCTGGCACTCAGAGCAGACAGCTTACGCGGTGACCTGCAGTCCTTCTGTACCCAGCCATTGCTGTGAGATACATCACGGACATATAGCCTACTGGTTAGCACAATGTCATTCTCAGCAGTGTTCATGGGTTCAGTTCCTAATTTTTCCCTCCTTTCATGCCTGTCCTACTCAAATAGTTTGCATGCCTGTAACAGTCATATTTTTGCAGAGTTGGCTGCCAGCCCATAATACCCTTGCCACAGTTGCCAACATTCCTTCGATCCATCTATCTGTGTCTGTCAGCTGTGTAGAGTCCTGTCTGCCTGTGCAGGCTGCCTACCCCCCCCCCCCCCGCTACCCCTCCTTCGCTACCCCCCCCACTACCCCCCCACCCCTACCCCCCCGCTACCCCCCCCATGACTGTTCTTCAGACAGACCTTGTCTGTTGCACTGCACGCCACCCACGTAAACAGGGCTTGGCCTTGGTCTGCTGTGGGCAGCTGCCACTGCCCCCTCCACCACCAGCACCCCTCTCCTACCATGCTGACATGCCCTTCTGCCAGTTGTGCTGGCGGTGTGCAGTCCCAGGCCATCCAGTGTGCCGGTAGGCGGCTGCCTATGGTGTGAGATCTGGGGTAGGGGTGTCTGCATAGACATCCATGCTTCCCCCCGGCACTGCCTGCCAATGTTATGTGCCCTTTGGGGTACCTGCTGGGTAATGTCCAATGGGGCACTGGGGGACACACACTCGTGGACGTTTGCCCTTGGTCAGTTGCTGTCATGCTGACATTTCATTTCTGTCTTCCTATGTGGCACCTAGGCATCTGCCTAGCTCACCCTGTGCCCCAGCTGCCCCACTGCATATCCCTCCTGCAGCCCCCTGTACCCCATTTGCAGACTCACCATAGTGCCCTTTCGTACTTGGGCACTATGCTGTTGCTGCACATGTATCACTACTATCACTTTTCTGGGTCTCCCTGCCTTTGCTGTACATTGCTGACTGAACTGGTTTCTTTCTCCTGCAAATGTGCCTATAACGCGAGGTTTTCACTAGCGTTAATTTTCAGACCTTCATTTCACAGCGTTAGTGTGCCTGGAGCCTCTCCCTGCCCACTCTCCGCCCATTGACCCCTTCTCTCCGCCCTCTGGAAAGACTTACTCCACCCTCTGTGTGCCTTACTGCCGCTGGAGATGTTATCGCGCAAAACGTAACGTTATTGCGCGATAATGTTACGTTATCGCACGATAATGTTACGTGTCGCAGCTGCAACGTTAGCGCTGTTTCGTAAACATCCCCCCTAGAGTCTGGAGTCTGTCCCCAGGATTTATCCTGCCACCCAGAGACTGTGAAGCACCTTGTAGTAGCAAGGGGCCTGGAACCTGTAGAAAGGGGGGACCCGCTAGAGCTAATCCTGTTGGTGTCTAAGGAAACAGATATTTTCTGGAAGCTATCATGAGAAGCAGAGCAACATGAGGAAGGAATTTGTGTGGATGGCAAGTGTCTGAGTTTGCCTGATACTACTGCTGGAAGGGACGAGCTTGGCTTTACCCCAGTAATTGTAAGGGCCAGATTGTGTCTGGAGAGAATGGTGTTACCCCTGGAGGAGAAGAAACTGAATGCTAGAGAATAGAAGAAATGTATTTGTCTTACTAATTTAAGCAGAGAGGGTAAGGACTGCTTGCCACTATTGTTTTCAAAGAATTAAACTGCTGCCAAGTTAGTTGTAATCTATGCTTTATCCAGTAAAGTGAACTTTCAGTTTTACCCCTTCCGTAAGCTGACAGAGGAGAAGAAGGAAAAGGTGGAATATGGGCGGACTTCTAAGTGAGTTGTATATTTTAGAATCTTCGAGATAATCTATCCTTGTCCCTTGGGATCTTACAAAATATAAAAATTGTTCTATAGCCTCACAAATCCACCTCACTAAACAGGAGATTCGATGGGGACTGGCTCCGTTTCTTTCTAGCAATGTTCACCTTGTTCTTGTGTTCCCAATGGAATTTCTCTTATTTGGGGAATTCTACATAACTGATTCCTGAAGAAAATCATTCAGATAGATTTCTCTTTGCTATTGTTTGTTCTTTGGTGGTACAAGAAATTCAGGCATATATAAAGAGGACACCCTGTTTGTTTCCAAAAAAGTTTTAGTTTTCTAAATGACTTTCAAGGGCATGAACAAAATAATGCATTTTGGTTGCAACACAAGGCTCATCTTTCCCTGCCTCTTCCCCCCATTTTCCCATGGCACAGTTACAATGCTGGCGATTACCTCAGCCATTGGTTTTTCATAGACATCTTCTACTATGGATTTTTCTTGGGCAAGAAGGGCATCCCTGTGCAATATTTTCAAGACATCCTCTGGATCTGAAAATCCATAGTGAGCTTCCAGGACTTCTGGTTTGGTCTTCTCTGCCTTCAGCATGTGGATAACATCCTCTCTGGCCTGTGGTAATATAATTTGATGCAGTTAGACAAACAGCGCTGAACAACACAAGTACATTTTTGGTCAATACAGCTGAAGTGCTATGTGTTTTTCATTGAACATCTGCAGTATAGCACCATATGCTTTTGATAAGGGTTTGCCAAATACAGATGAACTGAACAGGAAGAACCATAACAACGTGTTGCTAAGGAAGCATCAAAGCACAAGAGCCTCGCTAATATTAAAACACATGTAATCTGCTGTCATTTGGTAGGATGAAATCAGTGGGCATGACAGCAGCCTCTCCCCACAGTCTGTCACTGTATCAGACTGGAGCTACCAGTAATGCCGCAGACATCCAAGCCAGTTAAAGCCTCCTTCACCATTCTCTTTTATTTATTTATTTAACAAAGCTTATATACCACCCCTTCCTGGGATCAGGGGCAGTTTACATGGAACATCAGAACATGTTTTACATTAAACATAGGAATTATGTGCAATTAACATATAAACATATGAACAACGAAACTATGTACATTTAATTTTGAAACGATATACATTTACCATGTATGAAAGAGAGTGGTTGTGTGCATTTTGCTTGTATTTAGTGTTTGAACTGAGGCAATTATGCTGATTTGGAGTTTAAGTTGTAGTTGTAGCGAGTGGTTCCGATCTTATCTGACAGGTCGCCTGCAACAGGTAAAAATAGGGTCTCACTCATCAGTTTTATACCATCAAACTCAAGGTGTCCCACAAGGTTCGGCATTGTCATCTCTGCTGTTCTGTCTTTTTAATAAGCCTATTTGCTCCTTAATATAGTCCTTTGGCATACCTTACCATTTTTGCGCAGGCGATATTATGCTCTATGCACCATTCTCCACTAACAAGCCCAACTTTACTAAATTAATAGATTGCTTCAATACAGTCTCCCAATGGCTCTCTAGGCTCAATGTTACTGTTAACTACAAAAAGATCGAAGTGCTATTCATAACTAAAGATCAATCGTTCATACCCCCATCAACCTTAAATGTGCTGAATGCAGAACTTGAAGTAAAACAGGAGATTCGCTACCTTGGAATCACCCTAGATCAGCACCTGAGCATGTAATCCCACATCCACAATACCACTAAAGCAGTTTATCACAAGATAAGAAAGCACCACTACCTACGACCACTGCTTGAAACACATGACTATCGCAACATATTCCAAGTCCTTATCTTTCCTCACTTTGACTTCTGTAATAGCATCTATCAAGGCCTGCCAAAATGCATCCTTCAATCACTTCAGATGGCCCACAATACTGCTGCCCATACCCTATATGGAGCCTCCAAACCGGAGCACATCACTCCGATATTAAGGCATCTACATTGGTTACCAATTGTGATAAGCATAAAATATAAAACCCTGCTCATATTTAAAATTCTGCATAAACAATCTGCAGATGCTCTCTTATCCGTCATTCACTTGACACCTGACAATAGGAAGAGACGACAAAGCATGTGCAATATTCTCATCACTCTCATAGCAATAATAAAGAACAGCCAAACATTCGCATTGTATGCACCATCTCTATGGAACTCGCTACCAGACCTAATCCGAGCCACTTCTGAGCTCTCAATCGTTTGTAACTCTCTAAAGGCACATTTATTCCATTAGTACTATGAGCACATCCCACAGGATGCAAAAGAGCTATCTTGAGAGAACTGTGGTGATAAGGGTAAATCTTCACAGCACTTATCCCCATGTCCCCCTCACAGAAATATCATTGTTAACTACCTAGTTTTACCTGGTTAAGTTATCCAACTAATCATTCCTGTTCTATCTAAACTATCATTCCGTTATTGTTTATTGTTGTATGTAAACAGCTCTGACTGCAAAATAGAGCGATACATAAAACCAGTAAAATGAATAAACTATAGCTTCTTGTGCATTCAACAAGATATTACAGATGGGCAGTTTTGTTGCGTCAATTAGGTTTTGTGAAAGCATGCATTTCTTTTAGAGCACACACTAAAACAGAATGACATTGACAAAAAAACAAAAACAAAAAAGAAACCAAATGAAAAGTATTAATGGAATTAAATAGCTAGCAAAACGTTCCTCTACATACTCCTCCAGTTTGTTTCCACGAGGCCATGTGCCATTGAGGATACTCACAATAGACCTTTCCTTTGAGTTTGCAGTACTAAGATGAAATATAGGATGGAGTCATAAAAGAAATAAAAATTGTGTGCAAGAAAAATTAAAGCATCAATAGTTTCTTACATACAACTTGAAAAACTCAAATACATTGCTAATATAGAAAGTGATATAACAATGAAAAATCAGAATCCTCCCCTCCCTCACATACACATCAGAAGGATAAGCTGTTTTGTATTTCCAATACAAAGGGGTAAGTTCAATAAACCAGGTTAACCAAAGTCTTAGGGGTGGGGAGGGCAATTTTCAAAGCCACATAGCTCTGTAAATCAACCTCTCTGAAAAACTCTTTCCTTGGTTTGAGGTATAGAAAGCTTGGGCTTCCATGACTTGTGAACTTTTAGCCAGATTATGAGAAAATGTTCCCAGGGGTGTATGAAGACAACATGTGTAGATATAATTTTCAAAACTACATGCACTGTTTTTAAATCCCCTTTGCAGTTATATAGGTTGATTGGTACTTTTCATTCTTGTACATTACAAACAATTTTCAAAGGAAAACACCCTGTATATAAAGCACCTGGGTGCATTTGCAGCAGTACAAGCTATTCAAAATTGTCCCAGAATCCAAACAGGTCTTGTTTCCTGAGTAAATAACTTGGATTTCCTTCATTATTGCTCTTGACCTTTCAGCACTCTCTGGAGCATGGTTACTAAAACATGGTAGTTTACTACATGTTCAGCCCCCAGTATTAGCATAAGGATGGTGCCAGACCTGTGCTAATGAATACAGACGTGCATGGTATGTTCCTTGGCAGTTAAAATTTGTCTAGCGACAGCCTTGCAATAATGTGACTGCCATGTATACCACCAGTGCAGTTACCTCCTTCACCCATTGATGATGAGGTAAGTGCACACACACTGTGACATTCATGGTGAGGTCTATGGAAGTTATTTTAGAAGATTCAACATAGCTCCTTGTGGTAGCATGGTGTGCGGTGGGAAGGGGTTTTCTTTAAAACACAGAACAGACAGCAGTTCAGGGAAAACAAAATCAGCTTTAAGTCTTTCCCAGCTTGTTAAATCTCCAGAAGCTGGTTCTCCCAGCCCTTCCTCCAGCCCCAGTCAAAGTTCCTACCACAGAACTCCTTTGTATGGCTTGTCTTGTAAGGACTTCTGGCTCCATGGGCCTCTCTCCTTCCTACAGCCTGCTGGGTTCTTAACCTCTCCCTGTTAGCCACTTCCTCCCAGCCCTGAATTCTGGGCTGCAGACTTTCTTAAAGGGGACTACTGATAATCCCTTTGGAGAGGGATGGGTAGCATTCTATATATCCCACCACATATCCTCCCCCTCAGCTCAACCCTGCCCCATTGCGCACCTGCCTCACCCAGGATCCCACCCAGGAAAGGAAGTCTGCATTCAGGTCAGCCTATGGAGGACCTGAAACTGATAGGGTTGGAGACTCAAAAAACACCACATAATACAGCTGTTGGATACCTTTTGTCAAGCCAGTCACTTGAGGGGTTGATGGATCTTACCAGAATAAATGGACAGAGAAGCAGGGGACCATTGATAATCCCTTTGAAGAGGGACAGGTAGCATTTCATAAACCCCATCATACCCCTGTAGTGAAGGCTGCGGGGGAGGTTGGCTAAAATATATAGAGATTATTTTACTGTCACTGAAACCAAGACATAAAAAATTCCTGGATTATAGCTGATGTCTTTTAAACAAAGTCTTGGTTGTAGTCCTATTAATTTAATTTATTATTACAATGACGCATGCAAGGAAATAGAATCAAAAACTATTAGAGCAAGAACAAGATCGGCTTTCCTAAAGCACGAGAGTTAAAGAGAAAATTCCAGCCTTGAATTGGAAGACTACAAGATTCTCGAGGATGGATGTTGAATAATGTTGAGAAGATCAAAAACAGATAGAAAGAATATACAGAGTCATTATAGCATAAAGATCAAGTGGATCAACAGCTATTTCATCCTATATAATCAGGAACCATTGGTGATGAAAGAAGAAGTTGAAGCAGCATTGAAAGCATTATCAAAGAACAAAGCACAGGGTATTGATGGCATTCCCACTGAAGTATTACAGTAATCAGAATTGGCTGTTACCATACTTACAAGGCTCTGCCAGGAAATTTGGAAAACAACATCACGGACAAATATTTTTTCACTCAACATGTAATCAAACTCTGGAATTCATTACCAGAGGATGTAGTAAAAGTTGTTAGTGTAGCTGGATTTAAAAAAGGTTTGGACAAATTCCTGGAGGAAAGGTCCATAAACCATTATTAAAGGGGTCCCAGGAAATCCACTGCTTGTCCCAATACAAGCATTGTGGAACCTGTGTCTTTTGGGGAAATTTGTAACCTAGATTGGCCACTGTTGGAAACAGAATACTGGGCTTGATGGACTTTGGTCTGACCCAGTATGGCATGTCTTATATTCTTATGTTCGCATGACTGGAAAAGATCTGTGTTTACACTAATATTGAAGAAAGGTGATCTGACTGACTGTGGAAATTATCGCACAGTCGTTCCGATCCCACATGCCAGTAAGATTCTATTCAAGAGCATCCAGCATAGACTACAACCATACCTGGAACGAGAACTGCCTGAAGTGCAAGCAGGGTTCAGACCAAATTTAACTGACCAAGGGGTATGTTTACTAAACTGCGGTAAACGTACATAACGCGCGTTATGTAATGTTAACGATTGTTAGCGCGTCATAACGTGCGTTATGTAACGTTAACAATCGTTAGCACGTCATAACGCGCGTTATGACGCGCTAACGATTGTAATGCTCCGCGGCGCGGTAAAACACCGCAGAAGGCGGAGAGAAGGGGTAAATGGGCGGAGAGTGGGCGGGGAGAGGCTCCCCTCACACTAACGCGCTGAACTTCAGGGCTGAATTCCAACGCGAATGAAAACCTGCCGTTAAAGGCACATTACAGGAGAGAGAAACCATTTCAGTGTCAGCAATGTACAGCCCAGCCAGGGAAACCAAAAAACAGTGATAAGTGTGATACATGTGCACAGAACAAAAGAGCACAGAAACACTGAAAATGACCCCAACAGACTGGAAAAAAACAATAACCAAGCTGGCCAATAGTGGTATCAATGAGAAACATCAACCCCTCCCCCCTCCCCAGAGTAAGCTCCATAGAACAGATATAAATCGTGGAAGGGTCTATACGCCGTCCCCATACAAGGTGAATGAGCCCACAGTGACATAGCACTGCTCAGGGTTTTCCCCACCATCGGACAGGTGCACATGTCCCGCAACATCAGGGTGGGCATGTCGGAACGGCAACTGGACAGATGCCGGAGAAGGGGATGCAGAGGGCCGCAGGCGGCACATGCTGTGGTGGAGCTGAGCCACAGTGCGGACTAGGGTGATGCCTAGGTGGCCCATATGAATGCTGAAACAGCGGAGCAGCCAGACAGCAACTGCTGAAGGTCCAACATGGGCACGAGTGGGTTTCCCAAAGTGTCACAGGGGATAGTACCCAACAGCTACCCCCAAGGGCACGGAACATTGGCAGGCGGGGCTGGGGGGGGAGCGTGGATGTCTATGCAGACATCCCTACCCCAGAACCTGCACCATAGGCAGCCACCTACCCGCACACTGGATGGCCTGAGACTGCGCACCACCAGCTCCACCTGCAGAAGGGCATGTCAGCATGGTGGCTGAGGGATACTGGTGGTGGAGGGGGCAGTGGCAGCTGCCCAGAGCAGACCGTGGCCTAGCCCTGTGTAGGTGGGTGCCATGCACTGAAACAGACAGGCCCTGTCTGACCAACAGTCATGGTATCAGCAGGGAATGCACCATTGCTGTGATAACATGGTGGTGCAGTGCACAAAACCAGTGTATTCAGAAGCAGAAGATCACAGGTTCAAGTCCCAGCTGTGGTTTCCGTCAACCCAGTCCTCATATTTTACCCACTACTATAACGTGCTAATACAGACAGGACCTTTCTTGCAGATGACGTAAACATGCCCAAAACACCTACATTTTACCCTACAGAGCACAGACACCATAAACATGCACATTACCTAGAGCAGAGCCTCCCAAATGCAGTCCTGGAGGGCCAAACACCATTCAGGTTCCATGCTGCCTCTGATAAAGATGCCTGTGCTGCATTTTTATGCACCACCCCCATGGTATGCAGATGTATCTCATGCATATTCATGAGGGACAGCATGAAAACCCGAACAGTGTTTTGCACCGCAGGACTGGAGTTGGGAACCTCTGCCGTAAAGCAGCAGCCAACAGGGGCAGACACACCCGCACCCACAGGCCCCATTATCCAAAGCCTCCTGGAGAGGCAGGACTTTGGGCTCTGCATGCATCTCCCAATACTAGCACTTGCATACCTTAATAATGCCACCCTAAACCTGGGAATATGGTACACAGCTATCAAAAGGTTGCTATGATTACTGGCAGATAGCAATTCCTAGGTTAAGTACAATTTTCAGAGTGAGCTGCATCATAGCAACCTTTCTGATGTCTGTGGAGTGTGCTACAGGTCTTGTGTCTGACAGTGTTTACCAATCTGGGGGGTGACTCCTACAGTATTGCGTACCATAGCCATGCCTGCACTGTGCCCAGGACTGGTGTGGTGGCCTGGGCTGCCCAACACCTCTATTGTTGCACAATGCTGGCATAGGTGTGGGGAGTGTGTGTCTGTCTATCCAGTGTGTGGTGGCTGCAAACACCCTCCACAGCCCACACTGCTAGCACTGTTGCCAGTATTGGCCTGCCAATGTGCATAATGAGGAGCAAGGTACCGTGGGAATAGCCTGGATAGGGTGGCCTGGCCTGGCCGCATCTGCACAGGGCATAGGGCAATGGCTGAACATTGTAGTGCCTGGTACCACCTGCACAGACAGGGTGGCCATAGCATGTTCTGCTGGGAGGTCACTCTCACCCTGACTGAGCAGTGACCGTGGCATGGCTAGGTTCCCCCATAGTGCTATATAGTATCTCTCTTATGTGATATTTATGGGTTTCCTTTTGGGGCCCAATCACTGATTTATCTGCTTGGTGTGTATGCTGATATCCCCGTTCTGGGTACATGCATCTCCTCTAGGACCATGCACTATGGACTAGCTGGCGGACTGTCTGCAGCTAGTATGTGTGTTGCTGGAACACCATGCAGGGTGCAGCGGCTGGAGGCTTGCTGCTGGAGAATGTCAGATAATGGTGGGGGGCAGCTGAGCATTTCCAGACCTGCTGTCTGTCTGCTATTGCGTTATGGATGTGTACTGCTCTGCATTGCCTGCCCTGTAGGGTGTTTGATCCCTAGCAGGACTGGACTGATGGTCCCCTTTACTGCCACCATTGCAGGAAGGTAGAAAGTGGATCTGTGGGCGGGAGATCCTGTCCCCCACCCTGAGCCCCAGAGGGTGGGTTGGGTGGTGGTATGTAATCTCCCTGGTAACCACAGCAGAATGTGGGTGTGGTACCGTGCAGTCCTCCTGTAGCCAGCCAGGTGTTTATTAGCAGCTCTAGCCCACTGGTTACTTCACTGCCCATGGAGCCAGAGGTCATGGGTTCACAACCCACAGTGGGGTTCATCGATAGGGCTGTCTTAGGCATTGTCTATTTTTATTATATATTAGTGCTGCCAGCAGAACCACCCTCAGGGTACTGTCACCTTAGAGTGGCTCATAAGGCGCCCTATAGGGCGCCTTATACGGTGCCTTATATGCTGTCCTATAGGGTACATTATAGGGTGCCTTGGCAGACAGCGCACTTTATAATGTGCCCTATGGAGTGCCTTCTAGGGTGCCTTATGTGGCACCTTAGGTTGCGCCACTGTGAGGGTGTGTTTGCTGGCAGCACTATTACAGTATAACTAAACTTCCTCACAGCCCAATACTTAACCCTTTCCAGGCCAAGCTCAAAACTTTTGGGATCCAAACTTCTGCCTAAATATTCCTATCAAATGGTATATAATACATGACCATGGCAGAGGGAACGTCACTATTGGGACATATTGAATAAGACGGGTACAATTTTCCTGACATATGCAAACATTAACCTGGCTGCAGACTAAAATATTATAGTAGGCTTTCAAAGGGTTACACATGACGCCTCAGCCAGCCTTATTCATTAGGCACACTGGGTAATCGAACCCATGACCCTTGTATCATCGGTCTGTGTAGTAACCATTGTGCTGCAGCTCTGTTTCTGTATTGGGGTGTCTGTGCACCTTCTTATGCTTAACGCGCAGTAACGCGCCCTGTAACAATCATTGCTGCGCGGCGCGTTATAACACGCATTATCACTAACGATGTACCGCCCATGTCCTTTTTTGGCATTTCTTCCACTAACGCGGCTCCTAACGCGAATCACACTAACACAGTTTAGTAAACATACCCCCAAGTGTTATATTGTTTCAATGTAAACCGCACTGATGACAAAGAGCGCGGTATATAAGAAATGTTAAATAAATAAATAGGAAAGGGCGAGGAACAAGAGACATCATTGCGGATGTGAGATGGCTCCTTGAAAAAACAAAAGAATATCTATATGTGTTTTATTGACTACAGCAAGGCTTTTGACTGGGTAAACCATGAGAAACTCTGGGCCATATTAAGAAACATATATATACCAGTACACCTGATAGTTCTCTTGCACAACCTTTACAACAGTTTGAATGGAACAAGGAGAAACAGAACGGTTTAAAATCAGCAAAGGTGTACAACAAGGCTGCATACTTTCCCACTACCTGCTTAATTTATATGCAGAATAAATCATCAGAGAAGCAGGACTGTATGAAGACAATCGAAGTGCAAAGATTGGTGTAAGACTCATCAACAACCTTTGCTATGCTGATGACACTACAATACTGGTTGAAAGTGAAGACAATCTGAAACATTTCCTTCTTAAGATCACCATCTTCCAAGCCCTAGTCACGCCGCATTTCGACTATGCTAATATAATTCTGCACGGCCTCCCCAAGATTACCATAAACCCTCTACAGTTAGCCATGAATGCAGCAGCCCGCGTCCTGTGCGGAGCCTCAAGGAGTGACCACATTTCCCCCATTCTAAAAGAACTCCATTGGCTTCCAATAAGCTGTAGAATCTTATATAAGGCCCTCCTCATTACCTTCAAGGCCTTCAACAAAACGTCACCTTCATCAATTTCCGACCTTATCGTACACACTACAAACAATAGATCTAGGAGATCACTATCTGCAAATATGCTACTTACACCAAGTGAATCTACAAAACTTAAGCAGTCAACCATCAATCGAGCATTTGTGAACTACGCTCCTAGGTGCTGGAACAGACTCCCTCCCAGCATTAGAGCAATCAGGGACCTCAAGCAGTTTAGAAAGGCCCTCAAACATCACCTGTTTCTCATGCATTTTACACAGCTAGATGTCCCCCCCTTACCCCCCCCCCTTACCCCCCAACCCCCTCAATCCCAATCCCGTGCTCTCTGATAACATAGAACCTACAGCGAATTAGCACCAGCAAGTAAATTGTCTGAACTGTAAACAGTTTCCCCCAGTTTACCTCCATGTTAAAGCCCTGTTATCTGTAAACATAGGCCAGACTTGTCTGACCAAGGGTTATATTGTTTTAATGTAAACCGCACTGATGACAAAGAGCATGGTATATAAGAACTGTTAATAAATAAATAAAATAAATAAATAAATAAGGAACATAATCTTAAAATGGGCCTGCACCTTAATGTAAAGAAGACACAGATCCTGACAACTGACAAAATCAATAAGTTCATCGTTGATGGGGAAGAAATTGAAATAGTGGACAATTTTAACCAGTTTGGATCAATATCAATAAAGAAATCTAACAACGCATTGCTCTTGGCAGAATGGCTATGAAGATTCTCAAAAGCAGAGATGTCTTTCTCCATACAAAGATTCAACTTGTCCAAGCCATGGTATTTTCATAAAATCTTATGGATGCAAAAGTTGGACAGTGAAAAAGATAGTATGGAAGAAAATTGATGCCTTTGAATTACGGTGCTGGTGAATAATACAGTGTATACCATGGACTGCCTGAAGAACAAATGACCAGTCAAGAAAAAATCCCCAGCACCAGGTAAAATCCGTAAAACCCAAATATAAAAGTACCCCAGTACACAGAACCTTCCGTGTAAGTGAATCACTAATCATAAAAATTGATAAATACACTCTCTTTTTGTCGGAGTAACCATTCAAAGGAAGCAGGAGAACTACCCACTCCTCGCCGTGGTCAGTCCATTTTAATCATTTTAAATGCTTGAAAAACTTAACTTAGTTGCTTCAAAATCAGCCATCCTTTGGGATTCCATAATTTTCACCTGATGCAGGGCCACAGATGATATGGATGGCTCGAAACGTGGCACGTTGTGTCTTCTGGATTCTCTGATGGCTGATTTTGAAGCAACTAAGTTAAGTTTTTCAAGCATTTAAAATGATTAAAATGGACTGACCACGGCGAGGAGTGGGTAGTTCTCCTGCTTCCTTTGAATGGTTACTCCGACAAAAAGAGAGTGTATTTATCAATTTTTATGATTAGTGATTCACTTACACGGAAGGTTCTGTGTACTGGGGTACTTTTATATTTGGGTGAAGAACTAATGAGTCAGTATTAGAGGAGATCAAACCAAAGCTTTCTTTAGAAACTCAGATGACAAGACTTCGGCTTTCATGCTTTTGACACATCATGTGAAGAGAGAGATCATTAGAGAAAGACGTCCTGCTTGGCAAGGTTGAAGGTCAACATAAAAGAGGAAGGCCAGCAATGAAATTGATCGATACAATAACAGCAGCTATAGATGCCACTCAATCAATAATCAGCCACCTGACTGAAGACTGAACAAAGTTTAGGACAGCTATTCAGTATGGTCCATCTAGTCTGCCCAGTAAGGTGACTAGAGTGAATATAACTGCAGCTCCGTGCCAGTCACCCCCTCTATGCCTGTGTTTAGGGTTGTACTTGTTGCTTCATGCACATCGGCCCCACTCTATTTATTGAAGTATAAAAGATATTTAAATCTGCTTTGATTTCATCCTCTTGCTATAAAGGGATCCAATGTGTCTGTCCCATGCCATTTTGAATTCTATCACTGTATTTGTCCTCACCACTTCCATCGGGAAGGCATTCCAGCATCCACCACCCTTTCAGTGAAAAAGTATTTCCTGATGTTGCTTTTAAATTTTTTAAGTTTACCACTTTGCAGCTTCATCGAATGCCTTCTAGTTTTACAGCTTCTCCTTCTTTGAAAAAGGTTTATTTGTTTATTGATATCCTTTAAGTATTTAAAGGTCTTTATCATATCTCCCCTTTCCCTCCTCTCCTCTAGGATATACATATTTAGGTCTTCAAGTCTTTTCTCATACATCTTCTGGTGCAGGCTCCAAATCATTTTGGTCACCTTCCTCTGAACCATTTCAAGTCATTTTATATCCTTTGTGAGATACGGTTTCCAAAACTGAACACAATACTCCAAGTGAGACCTCACCAAGGATTTGTAATTAATACCTCCTCCTTTCTGCTAGTTATTCCTTTCTGTATGCAGCCCTGCATCCTTCTGGCTTTGGCTACCGCCTTGCTGCATGGTTTCGCACCTTGAGATCCTCAGACACTAGCACTCCGAGGTCCCTCTCCTGGTCCTTGCACACCAACCTCTCTCCCCCTATCGCATACAATTCCTTTGTATTTCTGCATCCCAAGTGCATGACTCTGCTCTTCTTCATATTAAATCTTAACTGCCAAGCATTAGACCATTCTTCCAGTGTTTTTAGATCTTTCCTCATGTTGTCCACTCCCTCAGAAGTGTCCACTCTGTTGCAAATTTTCATGTCATCCACAAAAAGGCAGGCTTTTCCATTCAGTCCTTCAACAATGTCCCTCATAAATACATTGAACAGTATCGGTCCCAGGAAAGATCCCTGAGGCATGCCACCCACACACGCTTTCCTTTATTCTGAGTGAGTTCTATTTACCACTACCTTCTGTCATCTGTCAGTCAACCAATTTCTGATCCAGTTCACCACCTTGGGACCTATCCCCAGGCTGCTCAGTTTATTGATATGCCTCCTATGAGAAACATTATCAAAGGCTTTGCTGAAATCTAGGTATATCACATCCATCGCATGCCCTTTAGCTAGTTCTATGGTCACCCAGTCAAAGAACTCAATTTGTTTGGCATGATCTTCCCCTGGTAAATCCATGTTGCCTCAGATCATGCAATCCATTGGCTTCCAGAAAGTCCACTATTCTTTATTTCAAGAGCGCCTCTATTACTTTTCCCACCTATAGTTTGTCACCTCTTCCCTATTACCACTTTTGTGAAGAGATATCACATCAATTCTTCTCCTGTCTCCAAGGGTCTATTAAAAACATCATTTAAAGACCCTGCCAGAACCTCTCTGAGCTCCTTCAGTAACCTAGTATGTATCCCATTCAGTCCCATGGCCTTGTCCACTTTTGCAAGCTATTCAAAAACTTCATTCCCATTTGTATATTTGTCAATCTTATGTGGTCCTTCTCCAGGATTTTCTTTTGTGAATACAGAAGTAATTGTTTAGCATTTTCACTTTTCAATGTCACTTTCCACAAATCCATCCTTGGCACTTTTGAGTCTTACAATTCCACCTCTGATCTTCCTCTTCTCCCAAATATACCTGAAAAACGTTTTGTCTCCACACCTCACATCTTTAGTCATCTTTTCTTCCACCTTTGCTTTTGCTCTCCTTATTTCTCTCTTTGCCTCTTTTAGCTGTATCCAGTAGTCTTTTCTGTGTTCCTGGACGTGATCTTCTGAATTTTGTGAAAGCTGTGTTTTTTGCTTTTATTTGTGCAGCCACTTTTTTGGTGAACCATATAGGTTTCCTTTTCCTCCTGTTTTTATTTACTTTCCTTACATATGTATCTGTTGTCCCTTTTATTGCCACCTTTAGTTTAGCCCATTACAATTCCACATCCCTTATCTCCTCCCACCCTACCACTTCTCTTTCAGTCACTTTGCATTTTACTGAAGTCAGTGTTTTTGAAGTCTAGGATTTTGAGTTTGCTGTGATTGGACTCTGCCTTTGCTTTTACCTCAAACCACACTGGGTAATGATCACTGCTGCTCAAATGGGCTCCCACCCAGACATTCGACAAGTTATCTCCATTGGAGACTACGAAATCCATCATCAAACTGTCCCTATTTATTTATTTATTTAACCAGTTTTGTATACCACCTTATCCTTCAATCAAAGTGGTTGACAAGACAACAAAGGCTTACATATTGAGGGTATGTGAAAACAAAAAAGATACATTACAATATAAATACAAAACAAAACAGTATGTTATAATACTATATCATAGTGAAATTAAATATATATAATGGTTAATTTAAGTTATTTCACCAAATGAAATTTGGTTCCATCACCAGTTGTCTGAGCAATGCTTCTTGGAAAGCAGCCAGATTTGCAGAAGGAATACTAGAGAGGTGGATATTTAACTCCTGTGACGACTTTGCTGTGAGTTCTAGCTTTCTATTTATTTATTTATTGTTGTCTTTATTGGTGTGCTACTTCACCTCCCTGTTCCCTTTAGTTTTGCACTTCAGCTTTCTCAGCTGTATAACTTACCTTGCCTCTCTCAACTAACTGGCCTTTGTGTGGTAGCCAGGTTGACTGTTACTTTAAATTAAATATCTCTCCCTGCTCTGTCCCCAGAACGTGCTGCGTTTTAAACTTTTTTTCCTGCTCTAGCCTACCTGAGGGTCTAACCCCCTCCCCCACTGCTGAGGGTACAGGACAGGATACCTTGTAACAGCCCTCTTTTAATAGGTCTTATTTCCCTCCCTCCCCAACACCCACCCGCCCCTGGGGTAATTGTAGCTTTATAGGTACTTACACGTTTTAGAGGAAAGGGGCTGTTCTCAGGTGCAGCTCTTTATCCAAATCAGTCATACATTGAGGACCTGAGATTAATTAAGCTTCAGGTGAACAAGGTATATTAGAGGTATAAGATACACTTTTATTAGTATAAGCATCTACACCAACCCTTAGTAAGTACAGAATTTAAAGACCTAAACACAAGCTTTAAACTAAGATGCAGACAACAGTCCAGCAGCGAGATGGGGGCTTTCCAGTCTTTTGCATTGAGTGTCACATGTATGATTTTCTCCCAGTTGGTGAGAGGTCTTACGTATGCACTAAGTGCAGGGAGCTCTTTGCTCTCAGGGAACAAGTCCATTCTCTAGAGGCTAGAGTAGCAGACCTGGAAGACATAAGAAAGACAGAGAAGTACAAGGACGAGACCTACAGGGATATAGTCCTGAAGTCCCACCTCCAGTCTGGCAGCATCCCTGTTGCCATGGAGGAGAGAGGTCACGTGACAGGAGAGCATCACCCTGGTGTGGCAGGACATGATCCTGTAACTAGGACCTGTCCTTCAGGTGATGTAAAACCCTCTTGCACTGAGGACGTTTCTCCAGGGTCATGTGCCCATGAGGGAACTGTTAGGAAAGCCGTTATAGTGGTGATTCAATCATTACACATGTAGACAGTTGGGTGGCTGGTGGACGTGAGGATCGCCTGGTAACATGCCTGCCTGGTGCAAAGGTAGCGGACCTCACGCACCACCTAGATACGATTTTAGATAGTGCTGGGGAGGAGTCTGCTGTCTTGGTACACGTCGGTACCAATGACATAGGAAAATGTGGTAGGGAGGTTCTGGAGGCTAAATTTAAGCTTTTAGGTAGGAAGTTGAAATCCAGAACTTCCGGGGTAGCGTTCTCCGAAATGCTTCCCGTTCCACGTGCAGGACCCAAAAGGCAGGCAGAGCTCCGGAGTCTCAATGCGTGGATGAGACTATGGTGCAAGGATGAGGGTTTTGGATTTATTAGGAATGTAAATAAATAAATAGAGAATGTAAATAAATAAATAAACTGGGGAACATTCTGGGGAAAGGAGGGGCTCTTCCGAAGGGATGGGCTTCACCTTAACCAGGATGGAACCAGACTGCTGGCATTAACCTTTAAAAAGGAGATAGAGAAGCTTTTAAACTAGAAAAAACAGGGGAAAGCGACAGTCGCCCAAGAGCGCATGGTTCGGAAGAAGGTATCCTTGAAGGATACTACCAAAAGCAGTGAGGTTCCAAAAAAAGAATAAAGTAGCCAAATGCCCTTGAGAATGGTGCAGACAGAGATTCCAAATTACCCATGCCTACCAATAGTCAGATTAATATTAATAAAATACAGTCTCTAAAAATGCTTGTATGAAAATGCTAGAAGTCTAAACAATAAGATGGGAGAGTTAGAATATATAGCACTAAATAAGAGGTTAGATATGATTGCAATCTCAGAGATATGATGGAAGGAGGATAACCAGTGGGACACTGTGATACCTGGATACAAACTATATCGTAATGATAGAACTGATCAAATTGGTGGAGGGGTTGCGCTGTATATTAGAGAGGGCATTGAGTCAGAAAGGATTAAAGTTTTGCAGGAAACAAAATTTGCTGTAGAATCTCTATGGATTGAAATTCCATGTATGAAGGGGAAGGTGATGGCAGTGGGGTGTACTATCGACCGCCTCGCCAGAATGAACAAATGGATGAAGAAATCAAGGAAGCTAACAAAGGTCACAGCAGAGTAATAATAATGGGTGATTTTAATTACCCCCGGTATCAACTGGGTCAGTGTCATGGCAGGACATGCTAGGGCGATAAAGTTTCTAGATGAAATAAATGACTGCTTCTTGGAGCAGCTGGTTATGAACCGACCAGAGGGGAAGCCATACTGGACCTAGTCCTTGGTGGAACACTAGATCTGGTGCAAGAAATAAGGGTGTTGGGACCAATTGGCAATAGTGATCTTAGCATGATCGTGTTTGATTTAATTAGTGGAGGAGGGATAGTAAAGAAATCCACAGTACTACCTTTTAACTTTCGAAAGGGAGACTATGATAAAATGAGGAATATAGTTAAGAAAAAACTAAAAGGAGTGGTTGCAAAGGTTAAAGACTTACATCAAGCTTGGGTGTTGTTTAAAAATACTATCCTGGAAGCCCAGACCAGCTGTATTCCTCGCATTAAGAAAAGTGGAAGAAAGTCCAAAAAACTGCCAGCATGGTTTAAAGGTGAGGTCAGAGAGGCTGTTGCTGCCAAAAATGCATCTTTCAGGAAATGCAAAAAGAGCCAAATGACAAAAACTGGAAACAGCACAAGCACTGGCAAGTTAAATGCAAAGCATGATAAGGCAGGCAAAGCGAGAATTTTGAGAAGGAACTTGCTACAGAAGCAAAAATACGAAAATAAAGACTTTTTCAAGTACATTTGTAGCAAAAGGCCTGTGAGAGAGTCAATTGGACCATTAGATGATAGAGGGGTAAAAGGGGCAGTAAGAGGAGACAAGGCTATAGCGAAGAGACTGAATGAATTCTTTGCTTCGGTCTTTACTGAGGAAGATATAGGGATGTTACCCAAGACTGAAGTGGTATTTAAAGGTGATACTGCAGAGGAATTGAGAGAAATATCGCTACACCGGGAAGATATATTACAACTATTTGATAAACTGAATATTATCAAATCACCTGGACCGGATGGTATACATCCAAGAGTGTTGAAAGAACTGAAATATGAGATTGAAGACCTGCTATTAGTAATCTGTGAACTTTCATTAAAATCATCTGTAATACCTGAAGATTGGAGGATCGCCAATGTAACGCCAATTTTTAAAAAGGGTTCCAGGGGTGATACGGGAAATTACAGAACCGGTGAGCCCTGACGTCAGTACCGGGGGGAAAATGGTTAGAAGACATCATTAAGAAAAAAATTACTCATCATGTAGATATTCATGGCCTAATGGAGACAGCCAACATGGCTTTAGACAAGGAAGATCTTGTTTTACTAATTCTGATATGTTTTTTGAAGGTGTGAATAATTAGGTTGACATAGGTGAGTGAGTTGATATAGTGTATCTGGACTTTCAGAAAGCCTTTGACAAGGTCCCTCATCAGAGACTTTTGGAAAAACTAAAAAGTCATGGGATAGGAGGCAGTGTACTATTGTGGATCGGGAACTGGTTAAAAGATAGAAAGCAGTGGGACTTCCGGTGAAGTCACGGAGCTGACGGTGGCATAGGAAGCTTAGCTCCCGTCCGAATCCTGAATTTAAAGTGGAAATAGAGGCCCCAGGGACTAAAATGTGGACGGCATATGGAGAACTAACATGGAGATGGCAGCGAAAAAGAAGTTGGCGAGCTTTGAATCTCCATATGTGCGGCGGGAGTTGAGAGAAGCCGCAGAGTCTGCAAGCTCGGAGGAGGAGGCCGGTGGCGGGAGCTCAGAGGAGGAGGAGAGAGGAGTGAACAAGGGCATGGATGAGTTGCCCTTAAAGCAATGGCTTAAAGCTTTCAAATCTGAGATACGGGGGGAGATTAAGACCATGAGGAAGGAGGTGAAGGAGACATTGATGGCGATCCAGAAGGAGGTGGGATGCCTTGGACAGAGAGTGGAGGAGCTGGAGAACCACGTGGAGCTCTGCAAGGAGGAGGTGAGAGAGGTGGCGGCGTTACAGACTAAACTACAAACGCAACAGGAGGAGATGCAGGAGAAAATGGAAGAAATAGAAGATAGAGCGCGTCGCAATAATCTCCGCATTCGGGGGGTGCCAGAGGAGGAGGCCTTCAAGAATTTTACCCAGGTGGTTCAAAAGCTGTGCAGCCACATTCTGCAGCTGGGGGAAGTCACCGGAGCCAGTGTAACCACCATTGGGGTTGAAAGAGCGCACAGAAGCCTGGGGCCGCGGAGGGAGACGCAGGGAGAGATATTATAGCATTCCTGAGAAAAAGTTTCCAACCCCTCAAAGAGCAAGTTTAAATGCAGCGAGGAAATTTCGGCCAGGATAGCATGGGTAAGGCAGAGAGGTGAAGGTATTCAATGAACCTGTTCTAAAGGCAACGCTGGACTACGGCGATGACTGATGAAGGAGGTCAACTGTCGTATTTGCGGGGGAAATTTAGGACCGAGATGTACCGGTGGATGCTTCCCCTTTGCTGGACTTCTGTTTTGATTGTGAATGGGGGTACACAGGGAAGAGTGGAGAAACCGTGGAGGAAGCGGAGGTCGACGTTGCAGAGAGCTGGGATGCGAGAATCTCCCCACCAGGCCACCCAGGCGGTGTGAAAGAAAGAACAGCAGAGGTCCGATACAAAAATGGACTGGGGCAAACAACAGTCGGGCTCGCAATGTGCAGCGTGTCGGAGAGAAACAGGGAGGAGGTTGCAGGCAGCTGTCTATTCAGGAGTCAGCAAGAGAAGAGGATCGTGGGCAGACACATGAGGAAGAGGGATAGGGTGGCCAGTGTTGGAACTGTGAGCAATTGCGTATGAGGCGGTAGAGCCTTCCATGATTTTTTGTCTTTATGATTCTGGTCTCTTGGGGTTGACAGGGGGGTATTATGAGGGGGGTGGTTAGAGGGGGAGTGAGAGGGGGTTAGTGGGGTTAGGGGCTGGTTGAGAGGGCTGGAAGGTCGGGGAAAAGAGTGCAGGGATAGGACAGGATGTCCGCCGGATGGGTGGATGGGTGAGCAAGTAGGGGGGAAGGGGGGGAGGGGGGGACGGGGTAAGAGGGGAGGGGTATGCAGGCACAGTCTTGGGGACGATGAGAGGCAGGAGGGTGTGAGGAGCCTATTGTTGCGGATATATAGGCATGATCAATGTTTAAGGGCTTGAATGTCCACCTGCGAAAGCCACAAGTTTGTTGTTTCGGGAGGTGGTAAGGGCCCAGTGGGATGTGGTGATAGCCTTCAAAGGAGACCCACTTGAAGAGGAGGGGAGGTGGGGAGGGCTGAAACATAGGCAATAACCGGATTCAATATTATTCGTGGTAATAAAGAAGGGGTAAAAGGAAAGGGGGGGGGTTTTGCCCTATGGTTGAGGAAAACGGGTGTGGGATACAAGGTTGGGGGGGGTGGTGCATTTAGGATTTGGAGGGGATGGTGGTTGGAAATAAAGGGGAAATGTAGGGGGGAGGATATAGTGATTGTGGTGGTGTATGGCCCAAATGGGGGAATCAAGGAGATTTGTTGGAAGGAGGTGGGGAGGAAAGTTAATAGAGGGGGGCGGCGAGGGGGAAAAATTAGTAGTGGTTGTGTGGGGGGCAATTTTAATGTGGTAATAGACCGCGGGGATGGATAGGGAGCCGAAAGGGGGGGATGGTGGGAGTAAGAACATACAGGGGATGAGAAACTTGTTGAAAACAATTGTAATTTGGTTGATGCTTGGAGCGGCACTTAATACGGGGAGGAGGGAGTATAGCGTTTTTATTCCGCCTCTCATAATAGTTTGGAGTAGGATTGGTATGCTTTTATTGGGATAGCTAGGGCTGTGGATGTTTGGAGTGGTGGAGGAAGGGAATCCCTCAGAGACAAATGCATGGACGGATCCATGGGGCACAGTGGAGGTATGCTGCCGGCCCCAGCGGCGGGGGGGTGAGGGAGTGGTTGTTCTGGAGACTGAATGAAAGCTTACTGAAGGATGCGAAGATTGGTTGAGGATGGGTGAGAGGGGCAATAAAGGAATATCTACTTTTTTAAACGATAGCGGGGGAGGTGGCAGAGGTGGATGGTGTGGGAGGGGTTGAAGGCTGTTATTAGGGGAAGGTTTCTAATGTGGGTGGGCTGCCAGGAAGAAAAGGGAACGAGAAAGGAAGGAGGGGGAATTGGGGAATGAATTGAAGGTCGGCGGAGGTGGACATATCAGGGGGACGGGGGCAAAGAGGGATAGGGCGGAGAGTGGTAAAGTGGCAGAGGAGTTTACGGGGTTTGGCAGGTGGAGCAGGTGGCTTGTTCGCACTGCAGATGTGAGGTCAAGTACAAAACAGTATGAAGTTGGGGATAAGTCGGGCCAGGTTACTGGCCCATAGATTGAAGTCAGCAGCAAGGGGCAGCGATGATTTATCAGAATTAAGGGGTCAGATGTGGAGTATGTGCAGGAAGGAGGAGGAGATTAAGGGAGCATTTCACGGGAATACTATCAGAAAGCTGTAGCGAGGGGATGTAGGGGGTGGGGGAACGGGATATAGAGGGGTATTTGGACTGGGGTGACTTTACGAGGACGCACCGGATGGAAGCTAGGGTAGATTTGGAGGCAGAGATTGGGGGGCGGAAATTGGGCATGGGCAGTTAAGGGGATGGGGGGGATGGAAGGCCCCAGGGTTTAAGGACGGGGTTGCCCGGGTAATTTTTTTAAAACAATGTATTTTTGGGGGAGATTAGGGGATCTATTAGGAGGAGGGTGTTTACCGGGGTGTTGTGTCCAGGGTGGGGGAGTTTTGTCATCAGGGTAATGTTGACGGTGGGGATTACGGTCTTGTTTAAAGCCGGTGAAAGGACCCTGCGCAGTGGTAGCTCCTATAGGCCCATCTCTCTCCTTAATGTGGATGTAAAAATTTTTGGCTAAGATTCCTGGCAGATGAGATTGGCAATGGTGGTTGCCTGGGATAAATCAATGTTGATCAGGCGAGGGTGTTTTATGTGCGGGGAGGCAAGCTGAAGGATATATATAAAATGCGGGGCCAATCGCTGGGTAATTTGGGAGGCCAGACAGGAGCCGGGGAGGATTTTCATACTGATGTCAATTGACTCAGAAAAGGCTTTTGATAAGGTGCACTGGGGGTTTTTTAATGAAGGTGTTGGCGAAAGTGGTTGGTGTGGGCCTAAGTTTTGTGAAATGGGTGAAGGGATTAGTATAACGGGACCCAGGGCGCGGATTAAAATTTAATGGGAGGTTATTCTAGGGGACTCATCAAGTTGGGACGGGGGGATGCGGCAAGGGGGTGCCCGCTGGTCCCCGGTTTTTTTTTTTTTTTACTATTTGCTTTAGCAGTAGAGCCTCTGGGCGGAACGATGGCAAAAAATGAGGAGGAATGATAGCATAATTGGGTTAGTAAGGAAGGGCAAGAATGCATAAGATTTCATTAATACGCGCGTGCACATCATTCCTGTATTTAAGTAAACCTCAGGTTTCCTTAACAGGCAGTGATTGGGAGAGGGTGGGTAGGTACGGGGCAGTATCGGGGTTAAAATGGTATCGACAAAACGGAAGTTATGAAGGGTGCAGTTGGCAAGGGATATTGACTGTGAGCGGGGTTGAAGAAGTGATATCCGCTGCCGGTGGGTAAGTACGTTGTTTTTTAGGATATCTGGGGGTGCGACTTAACGGTCCGTTATGAGGATTTGTATCAGGCAAACTACCCGCTGCTGCTTGGAGCTATTAGTAAGGATTTAGAGGGTGGATGCGGTTGCTGGTCTCATGGGTGGGCTGGATTTGCGGCGGTTTAAAATGAATGTGTTTGCCGCCTGCTATATTCTGTTTTTCCATCGGGCCCCTTGTCCTTAAGAAGTGCCTGAAGGGGCAATGAGGGCACGCTGCAAAGGCGGGGTATTTAGGTTATATCTGGAAGAGGAAACCCCCCCGAAATTGCTCGGGGAAGTTCTGTATGCGGACAGGGAGAGGGGGAGGGGGGCCTAGGGGTTGCCGAATTGATTTGAAGGGATTATTATAGAGCGGCACAGTTAACTCATGTGCTATGTTGGAGGGGGGGTGGGGGGGGGGGGGGAGGGGAGGAGAAACCGTGGGGTGGAGTTTAAGAGAAGCTAAGGGTGAAAGGGGGGACACCTATAGGCTTGGATATGGGCTCCTTGAATGGGGGAGAGGGGGGAGGTTGGGGTGAGGGTTCCCCGGGGATGAGGCAGATGTTGAAGATTATGGGACAAGGTAAGTGAGCTTGAGATAGTATGTAGGGGGATGGGGTTTTTCGGGTTATGACTCCATGTTGGGGGGGGGGTGGAGAGCCTTTAAGCTTTGGGCTGGGAAGGGGGTGGGTCTGGGGTCTTTTGAGTTTCGGAGAGGAAAGGGGGGGCTGAGAGTGTAGTCCTGGAGACCTTTTGGAAAGAAGGGGAGTTTAAAAGTTTTGAGAAGCTGCGGAGGGTAGTTTGGTCCTGGTGAGGGGGAGGGATTCGTATGTCGTACTTACAAAGTACGCGCATATCTTACTCAAAGGAGCTGGGGAAGGAGGGGAGGGAAGCGGGAAGGTGTCGAGCTTGGATGTGCTCTGGTATGGGAAAAGGAGGGTCGAGGGTGGTTTGATTCTCTCTGGGTTTGTATCAAGGGGTTAAAGGGGAGGGGGGGAAGAAACACCGGTAGATTAATGGCTGATGGGAAACGTGACCTTGGGGGTGTTAATGTCGGCAAAAGATTGGAAAAAAGAAAAGTGTTGGAACCAGATAATGTGGGTTGTGGGACCAGATAAGGTGGTAAGGTTGGGGGCCCAGCTGCTCTAGTTTAGAATTTAAGGAAAAATAGCTATAAAGTGATGATGCGCTGGTATTATACACCAGAGAGAGTACCCTGGATGTTTTCCCGGGATACATCACCCCTCACCCCTATGCTGGCGGGACTGTGGGGGGAAGGGGTACTTTTTGGCATATTTTGGTGGACCTGTGAAAAGTGCGCAGGGGTATTGGAAGAGGGTCCTTTAGGTGGATACAGAAGAAATTGTGGGGTGGAGGTGGGCTGGGCACGCAAATAGCATGTCTGTTATCCTGGTGGGGGGAGTGTCATGTTCAGCAAGGAGGTAGAATGTGATGGAGGGATAGTATAATTGGTGATGGCATGCCTTAGTGCGCGCAAAGGTGTGATGTGGCACGGCAGGCTTGGAAACATAAGGAGCTGGCCGCCTATAGAATGCACTATGAGAAGAGGCTTAGGGAGATGGTTCTTATGGAAAAGCTTACTCTGCAAGTCGTAAGCAAATGGGGGATAAGTTTTTGAGGTGGTGTTGGGTGAAGTCTGTGGATTGTCAGGTTCTGGGGGTGAGATAGAGTGAGGGGAGGGAGGGTTAGAGGGGGAGGAGGGTGAGGGGGGTAAGAGGGTAGGAGGTGGAAAGGGTGGGGGGGGGGGGGGGGGGGGGGGTGAGGGGATTTGGAGGTGGGGATTTATTTTGGTGTATTAATGGAAAAACCAACTGTCCTGATGGGCGGAGGGGCTACTAATACTACCGAGGCTGTGGTAAGGGGTAGCACTTTACTATGTACTTGCTATAAGGGTGATCAATCAACACGGGTTGGTGTGTTATTTTTAGGCTGGGGAAAAAAAAAGGGGTGGGTTGTTGTTTGCGGGGAAATTATGCATGTTTGGGGGTCAGTGATTTACAGATTTACTTTCAACGTATGGGGCTAAGCATCATGGTATAGGGGGTTTGATTGGGTAGCCTAGTTGGATGTTAGATTATTTTTCTGGCTGGAATGTACAGAGTTTACCTTCTTCGGTATCGGGGGGATGTGTTTGGAGTTGGTAATACAAATTTAAAAATACTAAAAGATAGCCAGCAGGAGGGTAGGGCTAAATGGTCAATGTCCCCAATTGAAAAAGGTGAATAGTTGGGAGTACCCCAGGGATCTGTACTTGGGTCCCGCTACTTTTTGACATATTCCATAAATGACCTTGAAAAGGGAACTCACTAGTGAGGTTATCACGTTGTCAAACTACACACCACTGTTGTAAAAGTTGTTAAAACCCAAGAGGACTGGTGTAAAACTGCAGGAGGATCTGGAGAAATTTGGAAGACTGTGGATAATCCAAATTGCAGATGAAATTTACTGTGGACAAGTGCAAAGTTATGTACCTAGTGAAAGAACAACCCACACTATTGTTACACACTGCCAGGTTTTCCACATTTGGGAACCACCCCAGGAAAAAGCTTTCGGAGTCATCATGGATTACATGGTTAAACCCTCCACCCATGTGTGCAGCGGCGGCCAGAAAAGCAAATAAATGCTAGGTATCATAAGGAAAGGAATGGAAAATAAAACAAAAGGATATTATAATGCCTCTTAATCGTTCCCAATAGTACGTCCAAATCTTGAATATTGGTGTTCATTCTGGTCGCCGTATCCTTAAAAAGGATATCTCGTTATTAGAAAAAGGTACAGAGAAGAGCCCACCAAAATGGTAAAGGGGATAGACAGGGCTACTCCTTTAAATAGAGGCTACAAGGTTAGGGCTCTTCAACCTGGAAAAAGAGACGGCTGAGGGGATATATGATCGAGGTCTATAAATTAATGAATGTATTGGGAACAGTTAAACGTGGATCGATTGTTTACACTATTCAGAATTTTTTATAGAAAGACTAGGGGACATGTAATGAAGCTACAGGGAAACTATTTAAGCACAAATAAGAAAATATTTTTTCACTCAACGGGTACTCAAACTCTGGAATTTGGTTACCGGACCGGATTAGTCAGAAAGGGCTGTTAGTGTAGCTGAGTTTAAAAAAGGTTTGGCCAAGTTCCTGGGGGAACGGTCCATAAACCATTCTTAAAAAGGGACCCATGATATCATGCTTGACCCAATACAAGCATTGTGGAACCTGTGTCTTTTGGGGAAACTGCTAGGTACGTATGACCTAGATTGGCCACTGTTGGAAACAGGATACTGGGCTTGATGGACCTTGGTCTGACCCAGTATGGCATATCTTATGTTCTTATTTTTCTTTATGTCCCAGTCCTCATCTGGTAGATTCAAGTCAACCAGTGTGATCACTTCCCCCTTCATAGCTACTTTTGCAATATGCAATGATCAAGTCTCCATCCATTTCCCTCAGTTTGAGTTGGAGGCCTGTAAACTACACCAGTATGGATGATCGTGCCAGCTCCTCTTTCCAACCAATTCCCCAGTGCTTCTTTCTTTTCCCACACTTCCCCTGCGATTTTTCAGGCGGTTTTAATATTGCTTTGACATATAGGGCTCCCTCCTCCTTCCTCCTTCTTCTCTCCTTTTCTTCTGGCTTCTCTATCTCTGTTCTAATTAAATCATAGGCAGCTATGGCTATATAATAAGAGACAGTGAGTGTGGCTTCCTTTATGATTTTTAGCCTAGTGTAATACATGCAATATTGTGCCTTTTGAGTCAGGCTGGCCTCCTAGCAATCCGCAGCTCCTCGGTTTTACTTGGCAGGGGAACCACCAAGTAGATTACCAGGCCGTTCCTTTCCCTCTGAGGCCAATAGAGGGTTAAGTTTCTTGTCCCAGGTTTTACAAGGAGTACTATGGGCATCAAATCTTGGTTTCCTTGATTCTCAAGTCAGTGCCTCTAATCCACTGAAGCTACTTCTTGAGTGTAATTTCCACCCATCAATTTTCTAGCTATACCTAATAGTCTCATACAGTTGAGCAAACTTTATATCCCAAAGGAATTATAGAACCATTTCAGAATCTGTGCTAAGGTCATCCCTGATTCTGGAGGGCCATACTAAAGGATTCTATTCCCGATGCTGAAGCTGAGTAATTAGAACATTCTGGAGTTGCTAAATGAAATAGCCCCTCTTATATTGCAAGGAGGGGGATTCAGAAATTAGAATTTTGTCTTGATAGAATATTATGTTATTACAGAAGAAAAACAGCTTGTCAAAATCATGACAATACATATAAACAGAGGAACCAAAGGTTAGAAGTCAGTGAACCATTTTAATTAAAGATTACAATAAGCAGATTTGCAGAATCTAAGAAGTTGCCTTATTCAAAAAATCAATCAATAGGAAGCTTGAAAAACTTTTAGAACTGTAGACAAATTGGCAGGGTTTCCATGCAGTGAATAGTTTGCATGCAAAGATCATAGCAGCAGACTTAGGGGTATGTTTCCTAAACGGCGGTAACGTTACCAGCAGTTAGGTCAGCTTTAAGGAACCTCTGAAGCCATATAAAACAGTGGGGCCAGGTAGGGGGCATATGTCTGGCATAAAGAGAGCAATGGGCGTGCCATTTAATGCATGTTAACAGTGCTCCTTGTCCCCTTTATACACATTAACGGACATTGCACATTAAGGTGACAAGCTGGCAACATTAATGGCTGCCAAGTCGTCCTAAGGGTTTTAAGGTGCCTTAACATTAGGCGCCCCAAGAGCTGTAAGGTGCCTTAATTCTAAGGTGCTTTAAGTTAGGGCGCCTTAAAGCCCGTAGTGTCCCTTGAATTAAGGCGCCCTAAGGGCTTTAAGGTGCCTTCTTTAAAGTCATTTTAAAGCCGCTTAGGGCACCTTAAACGCTAAAGCACTTAGGTTTAAAGTGCCCTATGTTAAGGTGCCCCTAAAGATGTTAAGGTGCCTTAACCTAAGTTGCCTTAAGTTAAT
Source organism: Ichthyophis bannanicus (assembly GCA_033557465.1). NCBI lineage: Eukaryota > Metazoa > Chordata > Amphibia > Gymnophiona > Ichthyophiidae > Ichthyophis > Ichthyophis bannanicus. Next base: position 1,243,403,861 of record CM066033.1, read on the forward strand.
GTGCCCTAAGGGCAGTAAGGTGCCCTAACGTAAGGTGTCCTAAGGGCTGTATATTGCTTTAAGTTGACAAGCATGAAGTTGTAAGGCATAAAACAAGCCATAACCCTAACATTGGTAAGAAGCACCAAGGAAATGCAATGAACAGGTGATGGAAGGAAGGAGATGTGGGAACTGATGGACCTGCCATATCCTGTTGCACCCTATGTGGGCAGCCAGTAAGCTAGACAAACAGTTTGGAGGCATCTGTCACTGATGGCACATTTTGGTGCCAATGTGACATGTGGGACATATGGCACAGCAACGAAGAATGACTGTGGGACCAGCAACTCCAGTCCTGCTGGCCAAGAGGCTATCCCCCAGAGGTGTTGGGACAGTAGGCCACCTCTGTACCTGTTACTAGGGCACTGACAGACCATCATCAATTCTGGGAGTATGTCTGGAAAACCAAGCTGACACCCACCAAGGTCTGACATTCACCAGTAGAAGGTACCAACATACGGTACCCCACCAGGTGTTCTAAGCCATGCACATACTAACTGCAGACATTTCCCACCTATCCAGTCCATATTGCATATTCACAGAGAAACTACAGTATGTGCACCCAGAGTTGGGATATACCAGCACACACATCCAGCAGGTGCCTCAGGTGATTGGACCCCAGAACAGCGAGCACACAGATAGTTATTTATTTATTTATTTATTAGACCATTGATATACCGCTTAGGCCAAAAGGCATTCAAGCGGTTTACAATACTATCAGTTGAGGAAATAGGAAAGGGAACGCCATTTATTAGATAGGACAGAATAGACGAAGAAACAGGCAAACCGATACGAAGAGAAGATAAATATAGACAGCAAGTTACCACGAAGGCAGGCATCAATGATCCACACCATAATGCAATCGCCCCGGTCCAACCTCCTAAGGGCGTTTTTTATGCCGCTCCAGCAGTCCTGGCTTCAAGGAGGAAGGGGGAGCTCCTGCTCTCACCCCCGATGGAAGCAGCCTTCACCTCCCGCTGTTCTGAAAACGGCGGTTTTTTATGCCGCTCAGCATTCCTGGCCTCAAGGAGGAAGGGGAGCTCCTGCTCTCACCCCCCGATGGAACAGCCTCACTCCCGCTGTGCTGAAAACAGCGGTTTTTATGCCGCTCAGCATTCCTGGCCTCAAGGAGGAAGGGGGAGCTCCTGGCTAGAAACAAATATTCACTAGAAACAACGGTTATATAGCACTATTTGGGAACATAAGCCGTGCCATGGTCACTGCTTGGTCCCAAGAGTTGAGAGTGTCCTCCCAGCATGACATGCTGTGGCCACGCGCTATCCATGCAGGTGGTGGTCGGGCACTACGATGTCCCCCAGCCACTGCCCTACCCCCAATACAGATGCATTCTGCCCAATCTGCCTTGTCCGGTCCATACCACGCATAATACCTTGCTCCTCAGTATGCCCATTTGGCAGGCTAACGCTGGAAACAGTGTATGCCTTGTGTGCCCATTGAGGAGTAGGAATCCACAAAACAATGGGCTAGGACATGACATACACCCACTCCTATTGTCCATTTGTGTAAAGATAGAGATGGTTGGCAACCCTGCCCACCATACTGGTCCCGATCACAGTGCAGGCATTGCTAAGGTGTTCAGGAGCTGGTAGTAGTGCTCTGGTGAGACTGCTGCTCCTTTGTGTGCCAGAGGCCAAAGTCTGACTCTCCATGAAGCTTTGGAGAGTGGAGCCTGTGTGAGTGGCCAATGCTTTGGGGAATTGCACATGTGTGGTGTTGTATCTGCAATGTCTGTTAAATGTAGGGACATACTCTGCAATATCCGCAGCTGGGACCTCACCCTATGACCCTCTGCTCCAAGACATACTGGCCCCTATTTGTACTGCATCACACTGTTTACCACCAAGCACAGCAGTCCCCTGGGGCTACCTTATTTATTTATTTATTTTTATTTTATTTACATTTCCCTCTTATACACGGTGCTATTCTTCTGCATCAGTGTTTTTACATTGAACAAACTGAAATTACATTGAACAGGGCATTATAACTTGGAGATACCTATTTTTACAGGGAACATGGGCTATGGAGGGGTTAAGTGGCTTTGCCCAAGACCACAATGATCACCTGTGTGACTAGAAACCCCAGTCCTTTCCGGCCCAAGGTTGCTGTCCTCTAGTGGGATTTGAACCACGCGACCTTCCGGCCTGACGTACCTTGCCCCCACCACTAGGCCACTCCTCCTTTTCTTTTCGCATCAAACAGACCTGTATCTTTTGCACTGCAAAGCACACATTGGAGCAGGGCATGGCATTTGTCCACTACATGCGGATGCCACTGCCCCCTCTGCAACCAAACCCCCCCCCCCCGCCATGCTAACATGCCCATATGCTGTCGGTGCTGGTAGTGCGCAGTCCCAGGCCGCCAATGGTGCAGAGAGGCTGGTGCCTAGGGTGCGGGGGTCTGGGGCAGAGAGGCATACATGGACATCCACACATCCCCCCCCCCCCATTCACTCCGCCTGCCAATCTTATGTCCCTTCCACATGAGGGGAGAAGACTGCTGGGGTGTCAGGTTGGTGAATTCTCGCTACTATTAGCTAGGGCGAACCTGGTCAACGTAGATAGATTGTGTTATGGCCAGTATACTGTGAACAGGCTATGTCATGCAATGCGGGTACAGTGTACCCAGTTTTGGCTACTGTGTGTATACAGGTTTCATACAACGTGTGGTCACTACCGCTGCAACTGCCTTACCAGGGGCTCTAGTAAAGAGTGTTCATTTAGCTGGGTTTATGAACAGTTTGGGCATGTATCCTGGGGAAGGTCCATAGACCCTTGTTAGAGTGGTCCCGCATATGTGCGCGCCGCTTGCCCCATCTACAGCCCTTGTGGTTCCTTTGTGATGTTTGGGGTAACCTTCTGGGTACGTACCCCCTGGATGGGACACTGTTGTACACAGACTACGGGGCAGGGTTTTGACCTTGGTCAGATTCTGTCGTTGCTGATTTCCAGGTTTCTTGTTTTCCTATGCGCCACCTAGGCAACAGCCTCGTCCACCCTGTGCCCCAGCTGCTCCCACCTGCATGTCCCCACCTGCAGCTTTCCCTTTGCCTCATTTGCACCATCACGCCCTTTTGCATACTTGGTTACTAGGCTGTGTTGCAAATGGAGCACTACTACCCCTTTTCTTGGGCTTCTTGTTTGTGCTGTGCATTGCTGATACTGAACTGGTCTCTCTGTCCTGCAAAAGTGCATTTACCGACAGGTTTTCACTGGCGGTAAATTCCCTGGCATTATTGTTCCAGCATTAGTGTAGCAGGGGCTTCTCCCGCGCCCATTTGACCGCCTTCTCTTGGCACCTTCTCTCCACCACCCTCAGGGAACCTCTACCGCTGCTGGGGGTAACATTACCGCTCATTTAATTACCGCTGTTGAGTAAACATGCCCCTTTGGTGTTCTTCTTTACCTCTAAAGTTAAAACACTTTGAATCATTAGAACCAAGGTTAAGTCAAGATGCAGACCTAGATTCAGAACTCGTATTTGATGTTTCCAAATACTGATGCTAATTTTACTGCAGACTCCTATTTTGGGAGTGTTTTTTCATTAAACGAATTTCTGAAAAACAAAAGTTCAAACACTACTGTCCAAATTCACAAGGAATTACCATCACCTAACTCCATGTCCGAGGGGTGCTCTTGAAGGAAGCCCCCCACTGAAGGTAATTACTGTTTGATTGTTGTGTTAGTCAGAGCCCTGGCAACAGGCAGCTACGGTAGCTCCCCATCACAATTTAGAGACATTGTACTGCGCCCCGCCCTGCTCAAACCTAAATGCAAAGAGGTGAATTTATCTTCAAGTGACAGGTTCATTACCAGACTTCTAGTCATAAGGAACCTACTCAAAGCCTTAGCGGCAGGTCAGTTTACAGCAGTATCTTGATGGATATTACATTTTTACATACAACCCAGTCAATTTTTTTTTCCTAAACTGCAATGAGCTAGTTTTTTAAATTTTAGGCAGGAAAGTCAGTTTATAGTGATGCAACTCACTTCGACCTATCGTCAGAATTCAACCTTCTCGACCATGACTTGTTGTTACCTAAGC